>CAKAOI010048290.1:0-68556 GCA_916701655.1 Sebastiscus albofasciatus
AAATTGTTCGACATACAATACTATGACTTTTTTTCATTAATTTTTCGACATACAATACTGTGACTTTTTTTCATTAATTTTTCAACTATGACTTTTTTTTCACGAAATGTTCAACATGCTATACTATGACATTTTTTATGAAATTTTTCGACATGTTATACTATGACTTTTTTTTCATTAATTTTTCGACATACAATACTATGACTTTTTTATGAAATTTTTCGACATATAAAACTATGACTTTTTTTCATTCATTTTTCGACATACTATACTGTGACTTTTTTTTCATTAATTTTTCAACATACAATACTATAACTTTTTTCATGAAATTTTTCGACATACAATACTATGACTTTTTTTTATTAATTTTTCAACTATGACTTTTTTTTCACAAAATGTTCGACATGCTATACTATGTCTTTTTTTAAGAAATTTTTCAATATACAATACTATGACTTTTTTCATTAATTTTACGACATACGATACTATGACTTTTTTTTCATTAATTGTTCGACATACAAAACTGTGACTTTTTTTTCATTAATTTTTCGACATACAATACTATGACTTTTTTTTCCCATGAAATTTTTCGACATATAATACTATGACTTTTTTTTCATTAATTGTTCGACATGCTATACTTTGACTTTTTTTTCATTAATCTTTCGACATAAATTACTATACTGTGACTTTTTTTCATTAATTTTTTGACATACTATACTATGATTTTTTTTTCCCATGAAATTTTTCAACAGACTATACTGTGACTTCTTTTACCATGAAATATTTCGACATACTATGCTATGACGTTTTTTTATGAAATATTTCGACATCGGTATGACCTTTTTTCCTTGAAAGTTTTAAGACTTTTTAATAATTTTTAAAGGGCCTAAATTGTCATTAAATTGATTTCTCAACTTTTATTTCCTTTTAGGACCTGGCGGACACCCTGATATAACAAGCTTTCGTTGTTTTAGGAAGGTTTTCTTCCTCCTAATCTAAGTACATTTCACTTTGTTTCTAGATCATTAGACTCTGTACAATCCATTGAGATGCTGAAAGGTTTTTACTGCAGCCCCCCGTATCTGAATGGCTTTCATGGAAAATTCTGATTTGCCTTTTCATCCTCTGGTTGCTTCAGGCTTTGAGGTGGTTTAATTAAATGTTTGAATGTATTGAAGCTCTGAGTGGGCAAACGCTATACGAACCTGCTGTGCTTCCCCTGAAAGGCCTTAACGACACACACAAGAAAGGACTTTCTTTTGTGTATATTCCTCCCTCATTACAGGTAGAAAAAACAGTCCATATGTCTATATAAGAAGTCTATAATGTATGCTCTCACACATTTCCAATGAAATGCTGCAGCAGAGGATTGAAAGAGCATCTCAAAGGAGTATACTGCAAGAGTTGTGACGTAAACGGGCCAATTTTGAAGCTGTTATACATTATTCTAATGACAGTAACAAACCAATGAGCTAATGATTGTAGCAACAATTTGATTTGATTGGAATAAAGTTGAGCAATAATTCAAATATTTGCATAGTGCTGTGTAGTATCAAAGGGAAAAAAAAGAAATCAGAAAGACACATTTTGTGCAGAAACAGTCATGTACCTTTGGTCCGAGATTTCCACTTGCTTCTCATCAGGAATCAGTCTCATCTAGTTTTCTCTTTCCTGAGGATCCTTCTTTAGAGCGACTCCACCACTGCAAGTCAAACTCTTCTTTGATGTGACAAGGCTAAGAAGTAGAGCAGATGACAGCGTTGATTTACTAGTTTTAAAAACACACACACACACACAACTGGGCTGCAATATAAAACATTCATTTTTGGGCTATGTTCATTCTAAATGTGCCTTGTCAAAGCTCTTCTTTGTATCGTCTGACGGACCTCTTTTGTAACTCCAGAAAAGACAATTTATAATTAATGCCTTTGTGGACAGATATTTATGAGAGGAGGAAAAAGTAACAAAGACTGTAGAACAGTTCTCAGCAATAATAGCAGTTTTGTCTCGTTATCATTAAAGCTGCAGTCGGTAACTTTGAGCAAATATGATTAAAAGTTATTTTTATAGAGTATCCAGACAGTAGTGCACGAGACAGATAATCTGTGAAAAAAACATGTTCCTCTGCCTCCTCCTAGCGCTCCTAATGGCGTTTGCAAGATTTCAAAACACAACCGATCAAACAGTCAAACTAGGCAGCGCTGATCAAATATGCATCAATATTCTGTTACTGTAATGCCTATTTCTCTCCTCAAATCTTTTCAGAAACATCTTGTAGTGCACCGTTTAGCTGTAAAATGAGAAAGTTTGCGCCCACCGGTAGGCAGCTGTCAATTTAACGCTGCATTCAAGTTTGGCGTAACATTAGGCGATGTCAGCGACGAGCAAGCGCTCACCAGATTTGACAATGACTGCAGAAAATAGCCAAGAACAACACTTCAGCAAAGTCCACTGCAACTTTTTATGGGAATTTCCGACTGGTAAGTTAGCCGTCTACGAACAAAGAAGGTAAAGACAACAATCTCTGTTTATCAATCTGTTATCAATCTCAATTTGAATGCTCACTGGTGGTTTTTGCATTTCGTCTCATCTCGTCGATGGACACGTGTTGCTTTTGGGTAAACAGCTGAGTGTCCTCGATATAAATTTGGCAGAATGAGGCTGCTGTCTGTCACAGCTTGTCTTTGTGAATTAGAATGATAAGACTAGTATACTTTTCTTGTAAAAATCTAGCTGGAAGCTCCTTTTAAATGGAAACAAAGAGCTTCTTTATCACACCAGACCGGTTTTACAAGAACAAACAACTTTCAAAGCCTCCAATTTTATCAAGACGTTTTGACATTTGCCTCTCAACGAAACCCCTTTGACAGAATCAATACTGAGCTAGATGATGTGCAAGTCAATGCTGCTTGTAGTACCTGTCTAGAAGACTTGATCAGTGTTGCGGAGCGCAGGCTCGAGTGGCTGACGGACGTGGCCCTCTCTACTCGCTCCAGCAGGATCCTGGTTCTGGGGATGTGGCCCCACGACACACCGAGGCCCGGCTGCACCTCCCCGCTGCCACTTCTCGTAACATGGTTTGTAACCTGCAGGCCCAGACACCATCATGTTCAGTCTTTAGTTTTGTTCCTCTTAGGGGTTTATCACACCATTTCTCCATTCTGTTTTATGGATTGGAATCGTTTGCGAGAGATAGTCCAAGCTTTAGAAGAGAAAAGGCAGCCAGATTGTCCCACTTTTAATCAAAGGGAACCATCAAACAGCCTATCAAATTATCTTTATCTCACTTCAAATAACTCCATGATTTGAGGTGATGGCAAATTTTCTTTGGTGCATGCTTTTTTAATGTGATTAGTTCATATTTTACATAATTAAAACCTCCAGTCATGCACCTGAACTAACAAATGGAGTTTTGTTTTACACATTTAATTGTCAGAAATTAGCAAACCTTTTGTTTTTAATCTTGATTTAGTGTTCTTACCCCCAAAAAGATGTTCAGTTTTCATTTCAGCTCTCAAAGTAATAACAAGTGTGAAAGGTTTTGTGGAGAGTTTAGATTGACACTGGAAATGCATCTTGCATTCAGAGTAGCACACGTCAAGGACTGTCATCCTTACCAAAGCAGCAACATTGAAGTCCTTAGCCATTGTCTTAAGAACTCCTGCCACTTGGATCATCAAGGACATGCCTGGGGGCACAGGAAGTTATAAAGAGGTTTGTTCATGTACGGAATATAAAAATGTCCTTCCATGGTTCTTTCTAAGCAATTCAACAGTAGTAACTAAGGCTATAGATATTATTGTTATGACATTTACAGTCTTTAATATTCTCATGGTTGACTCATTTTGTTTACAGCCACGCTGGCGGCGGAGCTCAGTCCACTACATGGGTCCAAAATATTAGAGGGATCGCCAGGAAACATTCATAGTCCCCACAGGATGAATTGTAATTACTTTGATGATCTGTTAGAGGCTCTAAAAACTTATTTTCTCAATTAGTTTTTTACTATGAGTGGTGAGGTCCTACGTAAACACGTTTCCTGCCAACAGTTTGAACAGTTTTTGTTATTTCACGTGACAGATTGCTGTATTTGTGGTTTTTGTCTTTACTAGGGCTGTCAGAGTTAACACGATAATAACGTTTTAACGCAAATTTGTTTTAACACCACTACTTTCTTGAACATATTAACGCAACCTGCGATTTTAGAGGTTGTAGCGGGCAACTATGTCATTCTAGCTTGTTGACAAGGAAGATAAATAACACTCCAACCTAGCGCTAAATTTGCACGAGGAAAAACTGTCTTGGCCATTTTCAAAGGATTCCCTTGACCTCTGACCTCGAGATATGTGAATGTAAATGGATTCTCTGGGTACCCACGAGTCTCCCCTTTACAGACATGTCCACTTTATGATCATCACATGCAGTTTTGGGGTAAGTCAGCACACTGACACACTGACAGCTGTTGTTGTCTGTTGGGCTGCATTTTGCTCAAACATGTTATGAATTAAGCATATTTTTTATGCTAAATGCAGTACCTGTGAGGGTTTCTGGACAATATTTGTCATTGTTTTGCATAAATAAGCATATTTTTCCACTCCCATGTTGATAAGAGTATTAAATACTTGATAAATCTCCCTTTAAGGTACATTTTGAAGAGATAAAAAATGTGCAATTAAATATTTTAATCAATTGACAGCCCTAGTTAAAATATAATCTGTATAACCTAAAATATGTTAAGATTCTGTATGAACTCTACTCAGACAGGATGGTGAAATTGTTCTGTGTTGTTAATTGATCTCCAGATATATACATACATTTGCATAAAGCAGCATATTTGCCCACTCCCATGTTGATAAGAGTATTAAATACTTGATAAATCTCCCTTTAAGGTACATTTTGAACAGATAAATGTGTGATTAATGCAGATTAACTATGGACAATCATGCAATTAATCATGATAACATATTTGAATCGATTGAGAACCCCTTTTGAGAAGAGAAGTTAACATTTTGCGATGATGGCTGTTTCTCACAGTAGTTTATTCTTGGTCGGTAGTCCTTTTATGTTAAATATGTTGGTAGGATGAGGTTAAAGGGTCTATAGCTTTTAACAAAATACTTCATAAATCAGCTTTTTGTGTACACTAAAGTTTTGTACTAAAGTATAATTACATTTTTAGCTTATTGTAATGTCTTTTCAGAGGCGCTCATGGCAGGTTAATTTTAGATTTGAACCCTGTTCTTTGGAGTGATTGTTTAATTAGATCGCAGTTTTGGAGCTTTCTATAAACCAACAGTTTGCAAAAACGTTGAATTAAATTCACTTGGATTAAGAACTTTAATTATTTTGAATCTCAAGAGGTCCAGTTGAAGCAGCTCCAAGGTTAATGAAAACAGCTCCACTTATAACTGATATCAGAAATTTGAGCTTTTCCTCTAAACGGAAGTGTTCGGGGTTTAATGTGACTGTACAAATGTTATTTTTCACACTCGTGACTGGAATTAACTTTGGATGTCATGCTCGCAAAATGTGTGGGAACCCTGTTGTGCTGTTTATTTTATAGACATTTGGTGTTTAAAGGCTCGGGTGTAAACACAGCCTCAGGTGTGATGATGCACTATGATGGACTCGCAGAAAGAGATATCACCTTCATTTTGTTTGCCTCCCAGTAGAGGAGAGATAACAGCTGACACCGAGTCCACGATCACTGCCTTGACAGAGCCACCGCCAACAGACGCCTGATGCAAAATGTGACAAAATTAGATAGCTGAAAATATGATCTGTTTTTTCTCATAAGTTCCCCGGGTACAGCGTATATTGGTATATTTTAAACAAAAAAGAAACTGCAAACAAACCTGCTGAAGCCTGCCACCGCGAAGACCGTACAGACAGTCGAGTAAAGAGAATACATTAAACAAACGGAAGATATGGATCCTCTGAAGAGCTTCCATCTGTAAAATGACAGTTTGTTTCACGTTGTGTTGCGTTACATTACATCATGCAATATTAGTTTGAGACCCCTTGTCAACTCACCTGCTCCTCTGTGTTACTTGTCTCAGCTTGTAGCATTTGAAGCAAGCGGCTGGCAGTCAGCCCGCCTGTCGTATCGATAAATATCACACTCTGTTTCAGCTGGTAAGAAATGTGCACCGCGACGCCGAAACACACCTGGAAGACGTGACGAGCACGCAGGGAATAGTTAAAAGACAGCGTGGATAATTTGTGTTAGCTAAACTATAACTTTGAAAAAGAATTATTTCAGCCGGAGCACAATTTCTTATTCTATAGGAGAAGAGGGAATTCTAAAAAGAGGGAATTTATGAGGCTGAAATTATCAGTGATGGAGAGGGAAGGTAGGAAATGTTCACCTGAGATTTGCCACTTCCTGGGCCTCCTGACAGCTCTGTTATCTCTCCGGTATACAAGCCTGAATCCAGCAGTTTATCTAGGCTGCAAGAAACAAGGTGCAATTCATTACTCACAGCTGCCATCTGATGCAATAAACTATTAAGTCCACGTACATCTGTGGAGCCAACAAAAACTGCAGTTGGGTGAATATAATACAAACAGAGCTTGCATCAGGTTCCAGACTAGTCTTAAGATGTTTGGCCAAACTCCTAATTTCAGTTGCGGTTTCATTGCTTCTTATCAAGCTCAGCCACTGGCAGCGTCTTTCATACTGAATCAAAAACTATTCATTAATCTGTGTGTGTGTGTGTGTGTGTGTGTGTGTGATTGTTTGTTAGTTTCAAGTCTACTGAAGATCTATAGTGCCAATTTACATAAATTTCCAACAAAGACTAAAGTGAAATACATTAAATGTACAGTATATACTTGTTTTATATGCATTTATTCTTGTAATCAAGTGACCAAGGTTAAAGGACGTTGTTTTGTTTGTTTGTAATATATTTTATTATTATATTATGATATATATTATCGTTTCTTTCCCGCAAAAGGGAGCGCAGCCTCGGCGATGACGCCATGCTGGTCTGGTCTATAGCTTGGAGCCATAAAGCCCCTCTTTTATATCTTTTTAAGGACATGGCAGGGGAACAAATCAGAGATCAGCGTCTTTGGATTTATTGTTGGTGCAACCAAGTACACAGCAACTCTTCGGCATAGCGTTGTCAATTTAAAAAGTTTGTTTAAAGTATAAGTTTGGAGACATGTTTCAACATCCTCTGTTTACGCTGTTGTCGTCTACGTGGGATTTGTTTTGCGTGGTCATGAGTGCCTACTCTAGCTGATGTATTTCTGGTCTGATATACACTCGCCGGCCACTTTATTAGGTACAAGGTGTACCTAATAAAGTGGCCGGTGCAAGTACCGGGTGGTCTTCTACTGTTGTAGTCCATCTGCTTCAAGGTTGGACGTGTTGTGCGTTCAGAGATGGTATTCTGCATACCTTGGTTGTAACGAGTGGTTATTTGAGTTACTGTTGCCTTTCTATCATCTCCAACCACTCTGCCCATTCTCCTCTGACCTCTGACATCAACAAGCCATGTGATTGGCTGATTAGCTATTTGTGTTAACAAGCAATTGAACAGGCGTGCCTAATAAAGTGGCCGGTTAGTGTATATCATATGCATCTTAACCACTAGGCCACCACCAAAGATCAAAAGTGGATCTTGAGTTAAGTGTGTTACTTTGTCAAACTTCTGTTCCCCAAGGTCAAAATTGTACTTTTGACACTCGGATATAAGCCTATGCTCTCTTTAACACCACTCTGCTAAATTAATTCCCATTTCACCATCCAACGTCTGCAACTTTTCCTTTGAAAGAATAGCCTTGGCCTTCGGCGGGAACATCCTGAGACATTAGCTGTCTTTATTCTCAGGGATATGCTGAGTGAAGTAGGGTCTGTTCTTAGGATTTCCAACCTTGTCAGTCTTGTTATGGGTTCTTTGTTGCTGCCTGGGGTAAATCTTCCCTGAGCTCCACATTCATACACCCCAGGTCGTTTATATGCGACCTCTTCCACCTCAGTGTATCTGCTCTTTTTATGAGTCCACACAGCAAAGCAACTTGAGCGATAAATCATCAGGGGTCCATTAATTTCCTACTGAGCCGAGTGAACAGAGGTTAAAAGTAGGCCATGGTTGCAAGTTTCACAATCAGCTGTCAACAGCCAGTAACATTTCTTTGCTACCTTAACTTTACTTTGCCAATCTTATTTCATTTTGTGAACAATAGTTCTGCCAAGAAAGTGCACAATGGGTGTCAGGTTTGTTTACAGCCTGTTCAGTCATCCCAGCTGTCCACAACTTAAGTGTCCGGGGTTCGGGATGTAAAAGTCCCATCATGTTCTCCTCAGACAATGTTACGTGACTGGCAGTACAAAAGATGAGCAACAGCATTATCTGGTTCTTTGATAAGATGTCTGAAGGTACAAGCCTCTACACATATATTGTCAAATTTAACACATTAACACGTTAACGCAAATAAGTTTTAACGCCACTAATTCCTTTAATGCATTCAGCGGGCTCAGTTTTTAAAGCTAGAGTGAAGATACTGGTATCATATGAAACTAGAAAACCTGATGAACCCATTGGCACCAACCATGTCATGCTAGCTTGTCGCGAAGGAGGTTAAATAACGCTCCAAACTTTTGGCGAGGAAAAACTAACATGGCCATTTTCAAAGGGGTCCTTTGACCTCCAGATATGTGAATGAAAATGGGTTCTATGGGTACCCACGAGTCTCCCCTTTACAGACATGCCCACTTTATGATAATCACATGCAGTTTGGGGCAAGTCATAGTCAAGTCAGCACACTGACACACTGACAGCTGTTGTTGCCTGTTGGGCTGCAGTTTGAGCATATTTTTCATGCTAAATGCAGTACCTGTGAGGGTTTCTGGACAATATTTATCATTGTTTTGTGTTGTTAATTGATTTCCAATAATAAATATAAACATACATTTGCATAAAGCAGCATATTTGCCCACTCCCATGTTGATAAGAGTATTAAATACTTGACAAATCTCCCTTTAAGGTACATTTTGAACAGATAAAGTTGTGTGATTAATTTGAGATTAATAGCAACTACCTATGGACAATCATGCGATTAATCAAAATTATATATATTAATCAATTGACAGCCCTAACGGTAGTATAACACAATTCACTTTCAGATTTGGGTACATTTTGGATAAATCAAAAAATACAGTTTGGTGCACCATTTTGATTCCAATTGCAAAAATAAATTTGCTACAATTCTATTCAGTGAGAAACACTGAGTTTAAGATAAGATATACTTATTATAGATTTATTAATCCCCAGAGGAGAAATTGTTTTTGCTGCAGCACAAAGACAGAAGAAGTACAGATAAATTGAGAATGTAAAAAAAAAAAAAAAATCAGAGGTATAAAAAACTAAAATAAGAATAGAAGTATTCTATATCCTATTTTGTGTCTATTGGTGTCAAACATCAATACTTTTGAGTGCTGACCCAAATATGTCCACAGCATGTAGAACCAAAAACTGTCAACCGCTGAACTGCTGTCATTGGCAGCACACAGTCACACTCTTCTTTCTGTTATAGTGATTTAGGCGACAATTTAGTCAGTGGAAATCTGTGTTTTATCTTGGAAATGATAGGTTACTACAACACACACTGATGCATTAGAGAATACTAGATTTGTTTTTGCAAAACTGCAGGTATTTCTATTTGCTCCAACTCTAAAAGAATGCTCTTGCACTTATATTTTGATCGTCACCGAGGTATTGTTTGCTGTCGTAATACTTTAACCAACTGTTCTTTCAGCAGGGGAGTGTTTTGATTTGTCTATGTTGACGCTCAGTGATCTGTGCAGTTTGTGGAATCTCATCATCTCCGCCTGCACGTGTGATGATGGATGTGACAGCAATGCAGTTAAATCTACATAGCCAAGGTCCTTCAGCTTGAAGGTTAAGCATCACTGGAAGCCTGTGGTTGGTTAATAGTGTCTCTCATCACCTACGGCATGATTGTGAAGAGGAGAACTGGTAGGGATGGAAATACATGCATTATTCCTGTGTTCTGTGACAATGGAGCAAAGAGGGTTGCACTTAGGGTTGTCAATAACGACTTATTTTCCGATTAATCAATTAATCAATTAATCTAAATGATTAATTTCCTTCCAAACAAATCTAATTAATTTAATACACTGAAGATTTACATAAAGATATTATAGTAGCATATCAAAATATGTTCCCCATATTCTTACAGTACACTCACCCCGGTTTGTAATAAAAATTGATAGACTCTGCTATTGATTTATGATACAGTAGCAAGGCAGCATAAATCATCAGCCGGCGGTGGGCCGCAAAATGATCGGCGTGTTCCGGTCGGGTGAGCGGGGGGAGTGCATGTGAGACAGAGCCGGTTGGAAATCGGCAAAGTTTTCCTTCAAAACACTTATTCAATGTCCTTTCTAAGGTAGCAGGCAGATGATTTTTTGGCTTTATGAGTTTTGTTCAACATGTTTTCATCCCAACTCGTTACATACCGGTCACGCCCCTTAGCGTCGCGTCTCACCCCTTGGCGGTCACATTATTTTCAGCATCAAAACCACTATAGTTTCCCTTGGCGTCACTTTAAGTTTAGGCAACAAAAACATTACAGTTAGGTTTATGAAAGGACTATATGGTTGGGCTTAAAACTATTACATTTGTACAGTGAAAATGAAACTGAACGTTGTGAACACGGAACACGGACAAACAGCTGATTGTAACATGAAAGTGAAACTTAACGCAGGGGACACAAACAGTGATCTGGATGAAAGCCTGGTGTCTGTTGGAAGGTAAATTACGTAATTATGATGTGCTCAAATGTAATTTTGGCTTTTGGCGAGAAACGTAAGGCGGATCATCAGGGATTAATAATACATTTGCAAAAAACAGTATGCAACTAGTATATAAAGGAGTGTATGTTGAATTAAATGGGATTTATTGTTTTACTTTTGTTTTTTACCGGGGTACTGAATCGGGTATCGAGAATCGTGGGACTGAGATTGGTATCAACTACTAAATTTCTGGTATTGTGACATCCCTATTGAAGACAATTTTTGATTTCTGTGGACAGATATTTCCTTCCCCTGGCCATACCCAACACCTGGATAATAATTTAAACAAATAGTGGAAATTAACAGCATCATATTAGTGTTTTTTGCAGCTTCATCGTGGGAGTCAATAACACTGAACTTCAGGGCTGAATTCCTCATGAGAAGACTTTGACGGAAGACAATGTTTGCCATTTCCAATGAGGTTTTAAGTGACTGAATCTTATCACTTGATCACACCCAAACATTTCTCCAAGTAGCCTATGCATGCCATTAAAACATCATTGTGTCATCACACCATCAAGTGTTGACAACAATATGATGTAAGCTACATGATGCACAAGCTGATGACAGCAATAAACCATTATCAGCCCTTATCGTCCATCCTGTTAGTTTGACAAATCACCGCAGCAGCAGGAACTCAGATAAGGTTTGTTTAGTTTTTGTTGTTTTCTTTCTGTTTGTCTTTGTGCGTACTGTTTGATACTCTCTGTAGCTAAAAGTAAATGAGTGCCATTTATTATTCGTTATTAATGATTAGACTGTGTTTGTTTGTTAGGATTGAGCTGTGATGGAGGTGTATGAAACGCAAGTTGCTTTCGCGTGTTTTTGTGCTGCCAAACACTGCTTCTTAATGATATTTAAAGGGGACAGCTAAATAATGGTATAGTTAAACTATAATTAGTTAGGATTAGAACATTCTGACAGTCCAAGAAAGGTCCCTTTACCCAAGTTACTGTGCATTTTAAAAGTTATTCTGACCTTAACCAGATAGAGAACTAAGTATAAAGGTTTGATAACACATTTGGTTATTTTATTATGTTATATTCAGAAGGTTTTCTTTGAGCTCTTTGGATTTCTGATTGAATTTCTGACATTTATATTAGTTGGTTGAAATAACACATAAAACTTCAAAAGTCCATGTCCATCACATTCATTTTATCCCTCTCTGGGCTCAAGACTTTCATTCACTGTGCATATATCAAAGTTCTGGAAGAACAGAGGCGAACGGACATTAAAATAATATGCCAAAAGGTGTCTAGCAGCAGACGTGATTGAAAGCTGAAGAGTCCTAACTCTGTTTGCAGCCTTCGGGGCTTCTGGCCTCATTTCATTCAGTCTACGTTCTCTCGGACAAAGCAGTAAAATAGTTTTTAGATCACAGTTGTCTGCTGTTATAATGAACATTGTTTTCTACATCCAGTTCACTGATTCTGACGCACAGACCAGCAAGATATTCTTTTCTGTCTGTGCAGCCGTGAAAACTAGTTTCTCACAGATTCTCAGAACGTCTACTCTGAAAAATACTTTACATATTATACACTCAGTTGCCTTTTAGGCCCTGACGCACCACCAGACAGTTTGTTGCCGTCGGTGAGCGTCTGTCAGCGTAGTTTTGCAGTCTGTCCCGTAGGGCTGACCAATAAATCGGATTTTCATCGTCATCGCGATATGAACATGTGCAATAAACACATCGCAAAAGACAAAAAAAAAAAAAATAATTTTATTTACGGATAGTTACCGAAACCCCGTATTAAACGTAGACTGTAAGGTTAGTAATTATCATCACGCTGCAGCCTCTGCTCTGTGTCGGAGCTTTGGAGGAGTTCCACACAGAGACAGTGAAGTGAACCAGGTGATGTTACTGTAAGTGCACTAAAACCTTCGCAAGTATAAAGCTAATACTTTATCATTACACCTGTTCAACAAGCATAAATATGATGAAACGGTTAAAACATGTAATAAAGCAATATTTCAATCTACTCTGTCCACTGTCTCTCATCCATCTCCGCTATGTTTACACAAGCACAGCCCGTTAGCTCGTGTAGGTTATTTAGTTGAGTTGTGAATGACTTTAGTTCCCTCTAGTAAGCCGTGTACCAGTGTTTGTGTCCGAGGAGTTTATTGTGAAGGGTGGAACGGAAGCGGTGATGCGCAGTTGTTGACAAGGTCTTACCGTCTTGGTGCAGACTACGGAGCCTCCGTGTTTATTATCATCAGGTTTGTTGAGCCTGTATAAGACAGGTGTGCATATAACTTTACGGTCATTTTGGAGGCTGTGGTTTGTGGTGCAGTTGAACATTATTGCATTATACTGAGAGGTATTTCTAATATTTTGTCAACCCCATTAATTTCACTGACGATACTAATAGGGCTACAACTAAAGACTATTTTCATTGTCGATTAATCTGTTAATTATTTTCTCAATTAATTGATTAGTTGTTTGGTCTATAAAATGTCAGAAAATGCGAAGAAAATCAGTCCAAGATGACGTCCTCAAACGTCTTGTTATGTCCGCAACTCAAAGATATACAGTTTACTGACATAGGAGCAAAAAAAATATTCACATTTAAGAACCTGGAATCAGAGAATTTTTAATTTTTCGTAAAAAATTACAGATTAATCGATTATCAAAATAGTTGGGGGTAAATTTAACTAGTTGACAATCAATTAATCTTTGCAGCTCCAGATACTAAATATTAAAAATAGCTCTCAGTAACGCAATGCTATTCAACAGCACCACCAACTGCAGCCTCCAAACTAACCATTAGTTGAGTCAACACATCCCTAAAACAGTTCCAACAAAAACTGAACACTTTTAGGTTTAAGGAAGGATTTATTGCAGGGCTGATGTGTAATTTAGACTGCATTAGTTGTAGGTGTACCTAATAAACTGGAAACTAAGTGTATGTGTCATTACTCTGTCTCTGCATAAACCCCACACCGTACTGACTGTGACACCACGGACAGCCAAGAGCATCACTCATCAGTTCATCTTTCCGCCAGTAGAGCGCAGCCAAGACACGCACATCACGCCGTCTTTACTCTCACGGCTGATTCAGTTTCATATCACTAATCCAAAGCACTAACTAATTTATGAAAACCACTTAAAAGGAGGCATAGAGAGAGAGAAAAAAAACACCTGTGGTCATTAATTATGCTGTAACAGTGAGTTTAACTGTAGAAAAGGTACCATCCTATAAATTATGCCATGCTGGCCCATTTCACAGATTTGTCCAGGGCAGTCTGTGTCCTGGCTGTAGAATATTTCCCCTCTAAAAGTGGAGAATTTATCTGCTACGCTTTGTGCTACGACTGCATACAGATAACCGAAACTTGTGATGCCAGCAAACTTTTCATTGGGATGCAGTGCCTCAGTTTTACAGGTAGATTCTGAGTAGTGCTGTAACACAATGCCATGCTGGTAGCAGAGGGGATTTTTGGTTTCTTTCAAGTCATTAAATTTTTATTTTCTGATGTACCATAAAAATGTTTTAAAGGACTTGTCAGTCTGTTTCTTTTTTTTTATTTTTAGTGGAAAGTAGTCTAGCTTGAGGCCGAGTTAATGCAGCCAATATATCAGAAGCCACTTTAGGCTGCGTTCAGGAGCCAAATGGAACAACAAGCGAAGATGTCAGCTCTAGCTGCTGAAATGTAGCACACATGCCATTTCTAAAACACTCTATTGCTCTGCTGTATTTTTATCTACAGCCACCATACTCCAGATGTATATTCTACGGGCACAGGTCAATGCAAATTCGATTTTAACAACGCTGAAAAGATTTTAGTTTGATCAAATGGATCGATGCAGAGGAATCTGGTTACAAAACATCTTGCAATGTACAATAATATTGATTTTAGATTTTATATATAATATTTGATTTTTATTTATCCTGTGATTGTGGACAGTCTGAAAAGCTGGAGAGCAACTGGCAAAAATGACTTTTAGATGCACTCCTTGCTCCAACAATGGTAGTTTAATTAGGTGCACCATGTAAAATGTTGTGTTAGCGTCAACAACCATGTCCTTCAAGTTTCAAACTACACAGAATATAGCTGCTATTACTACTAAACAAATCAAAGACTTTAATCTGAAATAATTAGGGCTGTCAAAGTTAACGCGCTAATAACGTCTCAACGCAAATTACGAGAATCCTGGAATTTCACTGGTATTGGTATGGACTACTAAATTGGTATCTGCTACTACTATCACTAAACAAATCAATAACTTCAATCTGAAATAATATCAGGTGGTAGGGATGCACCGATACCGGTATCAGGTATCGGGTCTGATACTGTGCTCATGTACTCGTACTCGCAAAACATCTCCAATACAACGGCACCGATACCACTTTACGGTGGTGCCCCCGACCCACCGGCCCTCACTTTCATTGCACCACGGGGTTTTTGCTTGCACCCTCTGACTCGCGCATGCATTAGACTTTGTCAGCGAGCCCTTTGTCCACGGTGCAGCGATGTCTGGGCGGGGAGCGCTGTAAAGCTGCGGCCGCGAGCCACCTTCGGCCCAAGCCTTTCCAAGCCGATCTAGAGCCGGTCGCGGCGCACCGCCTCGTATGCGGGACTCCCCAGCCTGCCAAGTGTCGCTCACACCCTCCAGCTGGCTGTTAACGAGGGTCTTTTGGCACAGAGAAGTACTCGTATCGGTACTCGGTATCGTCGAGTACCCAAATGTAAGTACTTGTATTTGTACCTGGTCTGAAAAAAAAGGGGTATCGGTGCATCCCTATCAGGTAGCATTGACGAAGAAGCCACTACACGCGTTAAAAAGCATCACCACAAATTCCCTTTTGCCTTCTAAACTGAACACTGGGGGAAAATGTCTTTTAATTCAATATGTGGAGAACGGTACTCAGGAATACATATTTGGATTTTGGAGGTGAATCTTCCTTTAAGCTCTTGTGGCACTGAGCCCACCGTTAAATCCCCCAGTCCTCAAAAGACAAAAGCAGTGTGCTCTGCTGTGTGTGCAGAATTGTCTTTACCTTGGATTTCCAGTGGAGAGGATGGCTGTTGAGCTCAATAGTTCTTCATACAGATCAGCGCCTGACACGGGGAATGCTGTATGTTGGGCCAGCAGCACTCGGCGGATGGCGAACAGAGCCTGAAATACAAGAAATAACAGTGTATAAGGTTCACACAAGTGCTGCATGGATGAGCCACAACACAACATGTACTCATCTAACTCAGCTAGCGTTGCCAGATTGGGTAGTTTTCTGCCCAATTGGGCCATTGTGATTATAACCCAAAAGCATGAGGTAACATTTTGGCTTGTTTTGATGTGATTAGGAGGATTTTTGAATAAATGTAATCATGTCCACACTGTCTTCTCTTCTATGCCTTCTCATATATCTTATTGGGTTAATATTTGATGACTGAAGTTACAGTAGGTACCCTTAGATGAACATCAACACCAAATAAGCTCAAAACAAGTAAGGTTAAATCTCATACCGGAGCTTATGTCAAGAACGTAGAGCAGTTTCTGCTCAGGCTCTACATCAAAGCTTGTAGCACTTTGCGATACTTGGTATTAAGCAGTAGGCGACTAGTGAATTTTTAACAGGAGGGACAAACCCGGCTCATTTCGTTCACCCGCCACAAGGAGAATTTTATAGAACCAAGACAAAATTGACAGAAGAACGGGACTCAGAAGTTCTCAGAAGTCCGTCTACTTCAGCACCACGGACAGCGCCATGGATTTATCAATACACAGCACAGTTACGCCACTGATATTTCAGAGCCATGGTCGGGGCCTTAGATTCTAACTTATTGATGTTTCGGAGCCGTGGTCGGGGCCTTAGATTCTAACTTATTGATATGTCAGAGCCGTGGTCGGGGCCATAGATTCTAACTTATTGATATTTCAGAGCCGTGGTCGGGGCCTTAGATTCTAACTTACTGATGTTTCGGAGCCGTGGTCGGGGCCTTAGATTCTAACTTATTGATATGTCAGAGCCGTGGTCGGGGCCTTAGATTCTAACTTATTGATATGTCAGAGCCGTGGTTGGGGCAATAGATTCTAACTTACTGATATTTCAGAGCCGTGGTCGGGGCCTTAGATTCTAACTTACTGATATTTCAGAGCCATGGTCGGGGCCTTAGATTTTAACTTACTGATATTTCAGAGCCATGGTCGGGGCCACAGATTCCAACGTACTGATAGTTACAGTCATGGTTGGGGTCATAGATTCTAACTTACTGATATTTCTTGTTACTCAATTGTCTTCACTGTTTAATATCAGTGTTATGTTGTACTATATCTTTGTGTTGTTTTACTAATAAAACAGAAAAATAAAGTTTAAATGCCCATCACAAGTTCCCAGAAGCCAGGATGGATTTTAAGCAACCAGTCTTGTCTGCATTAATTTGACAACCTGTTTTTATAACTTTGGATATACATATACATGTATGTAACATGTATGATTTGTGATTATTCCTATGAAGTGTGTTATTATGCGTGTGTGCATATGCCTGCGTGGGCATCAATAGGTTGTTGGTAGTTTTGTAGTGGAGATGATTTGCTCTGTGTTTTGTTGTTTTCTTTCACCTGCCCAGGGGCTACAAATGGAAATTAGCAAGTAGCTAAATCTGGTACAAAGCATCTTCTCTTTTTTGAGATGAAGGTATTTTTGTACATGGTCCCTGATATAAATACATTTAATAAAATAAAAACAAGAATGAATCTTCACATTTTCTAGCCACCAATCCATTATACATCTATATAAAAACCAAGAAAAGCAGTAAATCCTCACATCTGAGAAGCTGGAACAAGCAATTATTTTACATTTTTGTTTGATAACTTAAAAAGTGCTTTAATCATGGTTTTCACAGCTTTGATTTGAAAGGGGAGAATCACTAAAATATGTGAGTTTGAAGTGTTCGTATTGTGTTGAGATGGCACCAGCAAGAAGCCGAACAAAGGCTTTCTCTAGTATCTGAATACGTCGATGTGACATCTCCCAGCTATGCATATTGCTTATCTTGGCATTTTAATTGATTGCCTAACAAGAACACTCACCGCTCTACACGAGCATATTAACTGTCGCATTTGTTGCCTAATTAAAATAAACACCGTCACTGTTCAATGGAAACACACAAAACCTCCTTTTATTTAAATTTCACAGCAGTAAAATAAAGTAAAACATTCATAGTGACAGACTATATGAACAGGAACATATGACAATTAGGCATCCTAATCATAATGGAGTCATAATAACGTTGCAGATTGATAATTATCACTGAGTCAACAGTGATCTTGACATGGACTGAACCATATCCAACCTCTGGCCAGAACAACAAAACCACAGGGTCCCAGAGAAACTCACTGAAGGAGAAAGGAGGGTTGTGTCTAGGTCATTACGGAGCTCATCGATTCCTGCTGTATATTTTGCCTCTTGTGAACACCTGAATCCCCAAGAAATGAACCTTGTTTCCACACAATTGGCTGAAATGCTTCAACAAACCTTAATTTCAACGTCGCTACTTAGAACTGCACTCCAGCAAATTAATAAAAAGTTTCACACCAAATCACATACTTCTTGCTTTTTATTCATTAGGTCAGAGAAATCTAAGACATCTCAGTCAACCATAAGCACTAAATCCCACACGGTGATGGCACAGAAGAACAGTAGTCATTACGTGATTGGATTTCCACTGGCCGATCAATCAGATTGCATACTGATGATGATACAAGAGCCTCTGAAGCTGAAGTTTTCCACATGAACGTGCAACTTTAAAGATCGAGTGAAATGAGAAATACATTTTCCAAGTTCTAATTATGTGTCCCTGTGTTAATTATTCTGCAATCTCTTCCTATCTCTCAAATATATCTGATATATAAAACAAAATGTCACTCGAAGAGACACGTACCAACCACAGAGATATCAATAATGACCACAAAGAGACATGAAATGACTACAAAGAGACAGAAAACGACCGAAGACACAAAATGACTGCAAAGACACAAAACAACTACAAAGAGATGCAAAACGACTGCAAAGAGATGTAAAACAACTGCAAAGAGACACAAAACGACCAAAAAAACACACAAAATGACTACAAAGAGATACGAAATTACCAAAAAAGACACAAAATGACAAGATACAAAAGGACTTCAAAGTGACACAACAGGACTACAAAGACACAACAGGACTGCAAAGAGACACAAAATGACTGCAAAGAGACACAAAATGACTGACAAAATGACTGTTAGAAAAGGTATTAAAAAGTATAAAAATCCCACTCTTTTCTCCTCCCGTAGAATGTTAATATATATTTTGTCTATTCATATTGAAGTCAAGGACACATACATAAATATATCCAATCAAATGTCATATGGGGCATCCAGCCAACCCCTCCCATCACATAAAACAGCACTTGACTGTTAGTTGGTGGCACACAGTAGCTATCAGAGCGATATCCTGGGTCATTGGATATTTTAGCTTTCAAAAATGCTTTATTACCTTGGCTCGCATGTTTTTAATAAATAAATATGTGACTGTCTGAGGAACCTTGAATGAATTAGCTTGAGTGCAGTTTGAAGCATAGAGTATTTGAGGTTTGTACTTACCACACTAACATCCCACTGGATATTACAACATGTCTAGTGCATTAAAACACATTTGGTAAACAGGCTGGGTTGTGATGCTTTTAATGAAAATGAGGAAATACATCAAATCACTTATTGCTGTTTAGCAGGCTTACATTCTGATTAGTCTCACATTCTGGGAAGAGAGGATTTCCTGCTGAGTTCATGTCCAACAGCAGAAATTTATTTAGGGAAAATAAGGCAAATCTGTGGGGTCTCAATTAGTGGGAACATTGGCGGCCCAATTTGGGACGTGGGCTCATAAGATGTGTGTTTTTACATAGAAAGCTTGCCTTGAGCAGCTTTGATTGGACTGTAGCAAACTGCTTTAGTCAGATGTGTTGGTGCAGACGTGTTGGTGCAGATGACCTAGCGTTGACCTCCTAGCTGTTGTAATGTGTGAGCACAACAATGGTTCAAATCAACAGCAGGAGTCTGGTGGACCAGTGGGAGGCTGGTTATCAGCTCAGGGGAAGCCTGCAGGCTGAACATGCTGGTCACTAAGTCGAGGATGAACCTGCTGCTGCTGCTGCAGGCGGTGATGGAAAAGAGAATATTCGAAAAATGTAATGATCTCATGGGGGGGGAAATACTTCCATTCAGTCTGTGATGATGTCTTTTTTTGTCTTAAATACTTGACAAATCTCCCTTAAAAAGGTACATTTCGAACAGATATACCAACCAACTAACTGATTAATTGAGAAAACAATCAACAGATGAATCAATACCAATCATCATTAGTTGCTGCCCTACACTGAAAGGTTTAATTACATGTAGCCAAATGACTGCAAAGAGACACAAAAGGACCAAAAAAGACACAAAATGACTACAAAGAGATACAAAAGGACTGCAAAGACACACAAAAGGACTGCAAAGAGACACACAAGGACTACAAAGAGACACAAAAGGACTACAAAGACACACAAAATGACTGCAAAGAGACACAAGGACTACAAAGAGACACAAAAGGACTACAAAGACACACAAAATGACTGCAAAGACACAAAAGGACTACAAAGACACACAAAATGACTACAAAGACACAAAAGGACTACAAAGACACACAAAATGACTGCAAAGACACACAAGGACTACAAAGAGACACAAAAGGACTACAAAGACACACAAAATGACTGCAAAGAGACACAAAAGGACTACAAAGAGACACAAAAGGACTGCAGAGACACAAAAGGACTACAAAGAGACACAAAAGGACTACAAAGAGACACAAAATGACTTCAGAGAGACACAAAAGGACTACAAAGAGACACAAAATGACTTCAGAGAGACACAAAAGGACTACAAAGAGACACAAAATGACTGCAAAGAGATACAAAAGGACTACAAAGAGACACAAAAGGGCTACAAAGAGACACAGAAGGACTACAAAGAGACACAGAAGGACTACAAAGAGACACAAAAGGACTGAATACTTGACAAATCTCCCTTTAAGGTACATTTCGAACAGATATAAAATGTGCGACCAAACAACTAACTGATTAATTGAGCAAACAATCAACAGACTAATCAATGACAATTATCATTAGTTGCTGCCCTACACTGAAAGGTTTAATTACACGTAGCCAACATGATAAGAACGTGCAGTGGTTCATGTAGCGAGACAACACCAGACAATACATTTCTAAAGTTTCTCTTAAATTGTTTTCCTACATTATGTCCAGACTGCATGTCCAGACGGTCCGACCACAGAGGATGTGTTGCTAACTGGAAAGCTCTCACTCGTCGTTTTACGAAGAAAGCTCGGACTGAACTTCCATGCCCCGTCCACCCACACAATTATTCACTGATACACTTTTATCTAGAAGGACCTTCAGGGTCACTTCCTTTAATAATTGCACTCTTATATCTCTGAAAAACTTTAGTGGAAAAAACTATTTATGATCCAAAAAAAAATAGCTTCCTGTTATCTGCCTGTGAAGTCAGAACTGAGTTAGGCAGAAATTCTTTCATGATCTCTGCTCTCTTACTGCAGAATGTGAAACTGAAAGAGCTGGCCTCTCTCCGTGGATTCAAAGTGATAATAAAGGACTATGTGGCAGACCGAATAAGGCATCTTTAGTCTTGCTTTCCTGATGGTTAGAAATGTTTCTCTTGTTTATTGCTTACTGTACAGATACACCTATAAAATACTATTTCTTACTAGATCCATTTTATCATTTCTGCCATGTGACTTCTGTTTTATCTACAGGAAACACTGTAGTCTAGTTGTAATTGGTGTCGATGTTGACCGATGACCTGGCTCGCCATGGGTGTACATAAGAAGCCCCTAGGGGGAGGTCTGTTTTCATTAAGGGTAACTTTCCGTAAACTGTAGCTCACCTAATATAATCAACTTACATGAGGAGAAAGTCATGCTGCGTGTGGGTGAAACATTGTGAAAGATCAACATGATATTGGTCAGAGCCTCCTACGCTACGCTGTTTATGCCAAGTATCAAGTGTGGGTGTTTAATTCTTTCTAACACTGCAAAAGAAAGTAGTGAATTTTATTCATTAAAAGGAAATTATGTAAAGTTTGTAGAGGTGTAAAAATAAATAAATAATGACAATTGATTCACCTACGAATCGCAATTTGTTTACGATTATGAAAATCGATTTTTTAATGCCAATGTGAAAAGTGTCCAGCGTTCTACACTCAACGATTTGACCCTTTGAGTACAACATCCGGGTACTTCGAGTGCACTGCATTTTGCTATACTTCACAGTGTGAACGTATTTATGCACTCAAAATAGTAAGTGCAAGTACAGAAGTATGTGGATTGGAACGCACTGTTAGTGTCTTAATGTGGTATTTTGGAGGAATTATTGATAATTTGTATCAAGAGTGGTGAAAAAAATGGTTAAATTTAGCATCAAATCTGTGTAACAAATGGTATGCAACAACTTATGAGACATAATAGAGCATGGGGATGACCATCATATACTTCCATTGAACATTCCATGTTCTAAACCCTTATACACTTTTATTTTAAATTCATTAATTCATGTTTATTTCTGATTTATGTCTAGAACAACTTGACACACAGTGCTGAGCTGCATCTCATATTAATATTCAGGTTCCCAGCTTTCAGATGATGTAAGATAAGATCAGATAAGATCAGATAAGATCAGATAAGATCAGATATTCCTTTATTAGTCCCGCAGTGGGGTAATTTGCAGTGTACAGCAGCAAAGGGGATAGTGCAAAAAACAAGATGCATCAGCTAACACAGTAAAAAAAAGAGTGTAACAAAATATGAACCATTTAAATAGAAGGAAGTATAAAAATAGGAGAAGTACATACAGTATTGACAATAAACAGACTATTGACAAAATTGCACAAGTGGAAAATGATATTGCACAGTGAGAATGAAATGAATGAATGAATGAATTAATGAAATTCCACCTGAAAATATCAAGTTATTGTCAGAAAATATCAGGTTATTGTCAGAAAATATCAAGTTATTGTCAGAAATTATCCAAAAATATCAAGTTATTGTCAGAAATTGTCAGAAAATAGCAAGTTATTGTCAGAAAACAGCAAGTTATTGTCAGAAAATAGCAAGTTATTGTCAGAAAATATCAGGTTATTTGTCAGGAAATAGCAAGTTATTGTCAGAAAATAGCAAGTTATTGTCAGAAAATATCAGGTTATTTGTCAGAAAATATCAAGTTATTGTCAGAAATTATCCAAAAATATCAAGTTATTGTCAGAAATTGTCAGAAAATAGCAAGTTATTGTCAGAAAACAGCAAGTTATTGTCAGAAAATATCAGGTTATTTGTCAGAAAATAGCAAGTTATTGTCAGTTTTGTACACAACTTCTATGTGTGTTGACCTAAAGACCACTTGTATCCTCCTAAAGAAAGATAAATACCTTATATGACACAGAGCATCTCTGAGCAAGTTCCTCAATGTCAGATGAGACCACGTCCTCCACTGTGAACACAACAAACCACCAGTGTTACTGCAGGTTAATTAAGATGAAGCATCCTCAGAACACCTGTCTGTAACTCACCTGTTTTAATGTCTGCAGCTCGCAGTTCATTCACTAGGTCCTCATCCAGTCCAGGACACATCCCTCCTCTCAACACCACCATGGTCTAACACAGCTAGCTCACAGAGCTAACTCACTTCTCATCCTCTTGTGGTCGTTTTAGATGTTGTGAATGACTTTTTTGAGGCTCCTTCTAAAGTTCACGACGACAGAACACCGTGACAATATTTAGTTTTGATAAACTAAGACTGTTAACAAACTTTTCTGACTTGTTTCGCCACCGCAGCACACACATGCTGCTTTGACAATATGCGAACTAAGGCTTCAACTTCCTTCCTGCTTGCCGTAGTGAAGTTCAAACCGCGGTGTTTGCTGGGTAATGTAGTTAGGATACTGTTCCAAAGTTTTTTGAATGGTTGTTTATATTTTGTGTACATTTCTGTTTAAGAGGCATAAGAGGCAGTTAGATAAATACGGAAGTTGTGTTCCTCTATACATTGTCATATTTACTGAAACTGTGAAATAGTGAAATAAAGTTGTAAGAGAAAAAAAATACTGCCTCACAGTCACGCTAGCACTAAAACCACAAACAATACAACATTTGATTCAATTATAAAACAACACAATATATTATAAACACAGATCTGCCATGTACGAATATATGGAGGAAAATAAGCATTTAATTGATCAATAAATAATTGTACGATAAAAATAGACATTAATCAATTTGTTTAGAAATTAATGTATTAATTTATAAATAAAAGGACTAAAGTCTTAAGTAAATTCATTATTTTACATTTTAATGGGTAATAAAAATCTTTTTTTCAAAATACATTTTTAAATTCCATTATTTGTTTATGGTGTACTTATTGACTGTTTGTGGTGTTTTTTGTAAATCCCTTCTTAATTTGAGCTATTTATTGAAGGATTAATATTTCATTTGTAAATTATTTTTATAATCTTTTTTATTACCCATTAAAATGTCAAATAATGAATTACTTTGAAATTTAGTCCATTTATTCATAGATTAATAAATAATTTGTGAACAAATGTATTAATGCCAATTTTTATTGTAAAAAAATGTGTGATTAATTTTTTATTAATCACGTTTAACTATGAACATTCATGCGATTAATCGTGATTAAATATTCTAAGCCCTAACAATTAGTTATCAATTAAATACTTTATTATTATTTCCGTGACTCTTGCGTTCCTCCATACAAATATACACAAAAACAATGAAGAAACACAGATTCAACCCAACATAGGACATGAAAACAACACACAATATGTGAAAACAAAAAAAAATAAGTATGAATACCTTGTTCAGTCCATCATTACTCAGAAAGGTTTCTAGAGGTGCATATTATTTCCCATATGTCGAATTAGGCCAGTCATTCAACATGTTCTTTGTTCCATACTCAGAAATGTGATGATATAATGTTTTCATAGTCACAGACTCCCTGGAATAGATTCTGGTCCCTCAGTGCATCATTGTTATTCACACAAAGTCATCAATAAAAGGATTCTTGGGTTCACCTTGTCCGCTCTGCAGAAATCAGTGTAGAAGTGGTGACGGCACTTTGGACACTGAGGGCACTTATCTAAGGAGAGGCTTCTAACTGGACAATACAGCGATCATAAACCCTGTTACATCCTCGCCAGCTCAAAAAGTCATTGACATTGGCTCAGCTTATCACTCTTTCAGTCCTTTCTGCTTTAACATCTGACCAATTTCTATCTGTAGTTCTTCTGTCAGCAGTCGTTTTTCAGCTGAAATGCCCTTGAGCAAGACACTGAACCCTGCTAGCCATCTATTTTTTTTAGTTCTTTACATATAATCTCCTTTAATTATTTTAATGTCACTAATATTTTCTCTAATCTCTTATTCAGGGATGGCTGTATTGCTTCTTCTTGTTGAAATTTTATACAATTTCTGTTTTATAAATAGTGTCAGATTTATTTGATCAGTGGAAGAAAGGGATGAATAGGATTTTTTTTCAGGGATCAATAAAGAATCCTGTAATAACCATTAATATGCTAATATGATTCAATCCAAATGAATCCTATTGGAGTTATGGATGACATTGTGTTAATCATTTGACTGTGTCTGCATGTATGAGTAATGAAGCTTTGAATAAAATCCTGCTGCTCTGTACGCTCCATTATTGAAAGCTTACTCTGAAAAGTTATTTCTGTTTCCAGAATATTCCTGAGAGTGCATCTCCCTACTGAAGGCAGAGTGAAGACCCTCCACCGTACGTAAATACACTGGGAATACTGTGCACGGAAAGGTTTAGAGCAAAAATAAAGGAAACACTTGAACCAGTGAGGTTTGCAAGCAGGACCCCATAATAATTCAAAGTGGAGTCAGCGATTCTGTAGAAAGATTTTTGATATTTGATCTCAACACCCAAACAAATACCCTCTCCAGATTTACCATCCATCCCGATGATTCTCATTGTGACTTTTAGCAAGGTATACACCCTTATAGTGCTAGAAAATATGTAATTATAATTGCAGGGGTGGTAGCTTTCAACATGTATAACCCCAAAACACACTATTTGCTTTCTCTTTGAAAGTTGATGGGAATATTAGCTCAGACTATATCAGAAAAGATGTTAAATTTAGCATCTCTACAAATGTTATCTATTACTGGCAGTGACAACTCAGTGACTATACATTAAGATGCACTTCTGTTTTCATAAAATATGTAACACAGGAGTTTCATATGTACATAACCTAAGGAATGAATATCGTGTTTGCATACATAGATTGGAAATTTATTGTGAAATTCAATAATGTGATGGAGCTGGAAAGCATCCCCCTCACTTAAGTGAAAAAACACACATGCATATGTGATAAAGAATTTCTTTAGAAGGAAGGCAGATAAATAACAGAAACCACAAAATGAACTAGAATGGCACTAGGAGAGCGCAGACCTCCGCCAAGCTGCCCCCGATTCCCCCCCCACCCACGCCCCACCTGCGTTCAGCTTGTGTCATCATCCACGTGTATTTTCGTTATGTTGAAAACACTTCATTCAAACTGCACAGAAACAAAGGAAAACTCACCTAAACCGTCGTTGTTACTCTTTCCAACAATCACCAAGTGTGCTTTGGTCGAACTCAACTGTAATTTCATCGAGTTTAATGAGAAAAAACACCGTATCTACAGTTGTCCACCCCTCCTTCCACCCCCGCTCTCTCTCTGTGCCTCTCTCTGCCCGCAGAAGGAAAGAGGCAGGGTGACGCGCCATGAGCGCATCATCAGTTACACTGCATATGTCTTAAAGCCTGTGGTGTTAATGCACAGGCTGAGCGGAGTTATAAAAAAAATTCTGATCGCCACCAAAACCTGATGGATTGTTCATTGTGCCACACCCCACCCATCCAAAAAACGTCATTCAAATCTATCTTGAACTTTTGGAGTAATCCTCCAAACGGACAAACCAACAAACCAACGCCGGTGAAAACATTCACCGCCTTCAGCCTTGGCGGAGGTAATAACAAGTTTTCCATTTATCGCTCAACTCTTTTAAGGCTCCCATCTCATGAGTTGTGTTTTGAGCTAACTTTTGATGGTTCCCTCCCTTTTTAGCTGTTTCCATCGCCATGGTAACCAAACTACACATCGGTCCCAGCAGGCTTTATCCAGGCTATCGAGCCTAAATTTGTAAAAAGCCTCTGCATTCACTGGACCCTGTGGCTATTTTTTTTTTAAAATAACCACCTCTATTGCAACAATTTCATCTCCAACCCCGATTACCTGTCTCATTCAAAACAAACGAGACAAGTAATAAAAAGAACATTACAGCTGGATTGAATTAACAGATAATACCAAGAACTGCTCTCAAGGCAGTGCTACTCGGAGAGAAGGCGCAGCTCCTTCACCTTCTGTGGTGATTTATCACATCAAACATATAATGAATGTTTGTAGCATTTCTACATCGCTAAAGATGGCCTCTTTAACTAGCGGGTAGCTCGCATTATTTGATGATAGTTATCAATAATGAATTCAATTTACTACTGCATATTAAGAGCGCTGAAATTATTCATTGGATCCCCCAGAGTGATTGATGTAGTAGAATGCACCCGTAGTCCATCACCTCAGCATGAGCTGGATACCTGCGGTGTGAAGACACAGTGATGTCTCAATGAAAAGAAAGTCTACTTGGTGATCAATTTAGATTTAATATCTGCCTCAGCGGGAGAAACAATGTTAATTTTTCTAATATTAATGTGCTCATTATGTTAGTTGCTTTAAAAGGAACAGTGTGCAGCATTTAGGAGGATCTATTGGCAGAAATGGAATATAATATGGAATGAAATATTATATTATTAATACGTTTTCTTTAGTGTATAATCACCTGAAACTAAGAATTGTTGTGTTTTCGCTACCTTAATGAGCCGTTTATATCTACTGGAGTCTGCCATGTTTCTACAGTAGCCCAGAACAGACAAACCAAACAAGTAACTTTTCCTGCTTGGGCCGGAGTCGATAATGTTACTCTCTGCCGTCACTCTCTCTCTCTCTTGCTTCACCACTCACTTCCCACATGCAAACCAACTTGTGTTTTCGCGTTGGCCACCATTGTTCTCCCACATGCTTGGCACAGAGAGAGGCTTCACTTGGTTGCAATCTGCAACCTCGATGCTGCCAGATCCTACACGCTGCACTTTTGAGACAAGAATATGCATTGGTAATCTAATCTGCTTTCCCAAAGCCACTTCTATGTCCATGTTTCTAGCCACTGTATAGAGACATTGTAAGGTGCTGGTAAAAACAAACATGCACAAGTTTCATGATTTCCACATTTTTTTGATGATTTGGGTAACAAAAACACAATGATTCTTATTTCTAGGTGATTATACACTAAGTAAAACATGCTGATTAATATTACAGTCAATTTCAGCCAATAGATCCCGCTAAATGTTACACACTGTTCCTTTAAAGACGAATCTTTATTCCTGTTACACTGGAAAAAAAAAACGTTCAAAAACAGCTAGATTATCTCAAAAATGTCTTATCAGCAAGTCTAGCTTAAAGTTTTTTTTATTTTTTGAAAAGCTGACATTTTGGAGATCACATCTGTTTCTTTCCTTATTGTAAAAACGTTGTATTGCACTATACATTAGTATCATATGATTTTTTTTTTTACATCTAACAACCTCATTCCCCCACAGTAATCAATACTTTAGCCAGTAAACAGAACTCATCTAGATTTGACCATGTTGCATGAAATTGTCTATTTGCTACAAACAGCTCCTATTTATATGTGAACCTGACTATATGTGCATCGCAAAAAACCCAGAGCGAGTTGATAAGAGATTGGTAAGAACTCAAACATATAGAAGATGTGACTCTGGGAAATTTTGAAAGCTTGAAGACATTAAACAGCCAGATATATGTCCTTCAAAGCATCATTCCCAGTGTGTTGAGAGATAGTTTTCAATTCAGTTTGAGCCTGACTTGTCCTTCTTCTACAGCTAGAGATGAATCATGCATGAAGTATAAATTATATAAAACATGTCTTCGATAGTCATGTAACATGATGGGTTCATGTACAGCAGCGTATGGTGGTGTGCTGCTACGAGCCCTTGTTCCCCCTCTGGAATACAATATTATTATTCTCGTTTTACACAGGTGTTCTCATGTAGGGTCTCGATTCCATAATGCCCTGATGGTCACTGTAGTTCAGTTCAACACTCTGCAGCACACTAGTGTGATGCTGCTCACTATAAAAACTTGTATTTTCCATGAAGTAGTAAAAACATTCTCTACGAATTAATGTCTGAAGGAATATATGCACCTTAATGATGCCTGGTGTTGACATTTACAGGTTGCTTGCAAAATAAAAAATCACCAGGAAAAGCATTATCGATTAGTTGGTCTAATCTTCTGTCACCATTAATGGATCCCAGCAGTTCTTTAAATGCAAAGGTTCTGGATCAACACATTCTCCCTCCCAACTCATCAAATACCGCCACTTGGTCAGCGCCCTTCAGCATCGGAAACCGACGTACGGAGAACCCCTTTTGCTTTACTTTTGGACGGACCAATGACGGCGTGTCAATACACGCTTGATACATGCATAGTGTCCTTTGGAAATAAACTTCTGTTTTCACAGTCAGTTAGGTTTAGGCAACACAACCACTTAGTTAGGGTTAAGAAACGGTCGTGGTTGATGTTGACTTAGTGACTCACGTAACTCACGATACTAAGGATTCACGTGACGAAAGACTTGACAAAACTTGTCACATTGGACTTAGTTGAAAGTCTGGTTCATCACATAGCCTACTGTTGCTGAAGGGTGCCTCCGTGTTCGGTTTCCGATGCTGAGGGGCGCTGACCAAACGACGGTATTTGACAAGTTGGGAGTGAGAAAGGGTTGTCTGGATCTTTTCAGAGGAAGATCTCTGCAAAAAAACCTTTAATTTAAAATAGTGTATCTATAGATTTATCCTACTTTATGTTGCTTTTTAGAGACAGCATAGTGTATTATCATAATTACATATGATATGCTACACCTCATTAGCCTTTGTGAAGTTGAAGAAAAGGATAATGCTATGTCCTCAGGCTGAAAAGAAATCCATCTTAATCATATCTTTCTACAATGCTTATAGGGCACAGTTTTGTTAACCTTCTATGAAGCCTACAAAACCTCTGTGTGAAGTCTTAAAATAATTCTATCATTTTTTGGGGATACAATTAGGTAGTTAAGAGAAGTAAATTGTTTTATATTACCAATACAATCGGATGAATTCAAGAAAATGGAAAAAAAAATCAGCATATTTCTAACTTAAAAGGAATCCTCCAATATTCATGAATTTGTCACATCAGATTTGTCGTGTTATTTACATAAATATACGGTTGGCTTGTTGTGGTTGAGGGTCTGTTTGCTTTCTTTGCATTCCCTCTTCTAGGTCAGCCTCTTACTGATGATTAAGTTGGACACGTTGGCTGAGAAAAAGGCTCGGGGTTATCACCCTCTTGCAGAGGGCTTGCTGCCGATGGACCCTGACAAGATGTTGACTCCCACAGAGGCTGTAAACCGTCCCTTTCTCAGCCATTTAAGGAAGGCTGCCAACACTTCCTATTAAGGCTGTCAGTGTGTCTGTGTGCTTCTACCGCATCTTACTTTATGGAAATGTGGGAGAAGGATGTAAAAAATCAGGCTGAAAACTGTTTGCATTATTAACAGAGACTGTATATAAGAAGTGGTCGTAGTCACCGTGACGCCATCCATTCATTCATTGGTTTGTGGACTACGTTTTTGAAGCCCCGAGTTTGGCATTTTGGCTGTCGCCATCTTGGTTATTTGCAACCAGATGTGGCACAAGAGGGTGGAGCTAAGTGCAACCAAATGCTAACGAACTTGATGTCATGTGTGATAACAAGAATGGACCCTGGACAAGAGACTGAACAAACACTATAAACAGACATCGGCTGTCTGTGATCAACAGACCAAAACCGGTCAAAGCATTTAGTGGGAAGAGGTCAAAGTCATCGACCTGAAGTCAGAGAGGCCGTTCACAGCTGACCAGCAGGTCAGCGTTTCCACTTATCCAATGAAATATCCCTACATCTACTCATAGACTGTATATAAGAAGTGGACGTAGTCACAGAGACTCTAAATGGGACCATAATTTACTAAATGAACATCATGCTGTATTGAAGAAGACTTGAAACTAGCGATTGAGACCATGAACTCACATTTACAATGTTTACTGAGGCAATAAATCAAGTGAGGAGTAGGCTCATTTTCTCATAGACTTCTATACAATCAGACTTCTTTTTGCAACCAGAGGAGTCGCCCCCTGCTGGATGTTAGAAAGAATGCAAGTTTAAGGCACTTCAGCGTTGGCTTCACTTTTCAGACCTGGAGGTTGCTGCCTGATTATTACAAAAAAAAAATCAAAAGACACTTGAAAGAGTTCACCTGAATGTCACCTCAGTTTACTAAAAAACGTTGTATTTGTGACTTTAAAGTCAACCATAGATAAACATGCTGAAATTGCTTTACATAAATAAAATTGATGGCATTCGGATGATCAAAACAGGTCACTTTTAGCCAAAATTGGTGGATTCAGTGCCATGTTTGCTGCTCGCGATAACATTTCTTCCGCAATTCATGACACTAAGTGGGTGACACTGGAGCCTACGCAGACTTCCAACATGACATGAACGCATCATGAGCCCAGCTCCAACATCAAAGCATGCTGAGCTTCCCAGGCCTGCTGTGAAGGTGGCAATGGACTAAAAACACATTTTCACCGTCTGAGAGACACATTTGCATGTCATTACACGGAGATCGCTGCACGGCCCAATCAGAAATTATTTTTTTCCAACACCCTAAGGGTAGGGAAGTATGGCCAGTCACCAGCAGCAGGGACAGCGAGGCACACAGCAGTCCTAAAAACAGTCGCATGCTATTGTCTTGCATTTTCTGGTCCTTCCAATGAGGCTCAGAGACCAGAATCCACACAGGAGGACCTGAAAGGAAAAACAAAGAGACCTCACACAACAAACTTTGCTATTGTTGGGTCACGTTTTCTCACATACATACAGGTGAGTTGTGGTCTCAACACACACCCTCACACTCATCACAGCAGGTGTCAGTCTGTGGCCAAAAGCTATGTTCTTAAGCCTTGACTTTAGTTTCCTGAGCAGCGTAGCAGGAAGCCAAACACACTCCCACACGCACATGCAATCGCTCGGCGGGATCGCTCCGAAACGCCCTCAGACTGAGCGACTTTGGATGGATGTCAGGATGTGATGGCAGGAGCTGTCAACGCTGTTGTTGTTGTGCATACACTAAACTCAAATAAATAATAGCTGAACTGTGTCCTCCAAGTTATGAATTCAGGCCTTATAGGACAGGACAAGATGACAATTATGGTGTTTGGGAAAGAAAAGTTGAATTTTTCATGTTCATAAAACTTGTATGATTATTTGGTGTGTTGTGTAGTTGCTGTCTGCAAGTCTACGCTGCAGTTTCAGCATCAAAGAGCAATAAAAGTTGCCAGCAAAAGGGCTTGAGAAGCACATCTATGATTCCTTTATGGTGTGTTCACACCAAGAGTGGAGCGAATTTTTTGGCCTGACGCGAACAAGCAAAATTTGCATCATTCGCATATTCGTGGGAGTTGAAATATTTCAACTCGACCGAGAAATGCTGTGTCGCGAAAGCCTGTCAGTGCTGTGATTCTCCTCCTGTCGTCACTGACGTCCTGACGTTGTTGAATCAGAGATAGAGGAAAAAAATATTGTAGCTGTCTGTGGTCACCCAGAGCTACGATAGTACATCATATCTGTACAGAGACCAGACCAAACTCTGTGTAGAAATGTGTGTGTAGAAACCACAGACTGTCTATGGTAAAAATAACAACGTTCCTGCCGTATTTATGCCTATATGGCTTTATCCTGAGTGTTGATGGAGCGGCTGCATAGCCTGGCACTGATCGACCCAAACTCCATTCAGAAAACATGCATTTTAAAAGTTGTTTGCTTGTCGTCTTACAGACAGACCTGACAAAGCTTGAATTCAGACTTTTTACAAATCGGCATCATTATGTAGTTATTTCGGCATCCTTTTGATCCGTTTATTGCAATTAAATAACAACACAATCTGTTTATTTTGGGTTCATATCGCAGTAGCAACGTGTGGCTTGCTAGATACAGTCAGTGCAATGGCACTGTATGTGAATACAGCTCGCCACTCGGTGATGTAATGAACAACGGCGTTTGGTTTTCTGGCATACCTGAGACTTCCACAACATGTACAAAGCATCAATATTGGTTATTTCTTCCATGGTTGATGGCGGAAATGGCAGAAAGAAAAGTTATTGTGGAGACGAGCTCCTTGTCCTCTCTGGCGTGTCTAGCGCAAATGAACACAAACGATACCAGCAGTCCAACGAGTAAAGCGAGGCTTTGCTCTTGGTCTGAACACAGCGTGAGTTTCTATCCTTTTCAATCTTTGTGGGCATATACACACAAGAAAACGTTGAAACTATAATCATCAATCACATTTGTATAAATTAGCTGACAATGTGTAATGTAAAAAATGCCAATAAAGAATCTATAATCATCAAGAAAAAACATTCCCAAAGGCTAGCTTGCCTTTCCCTCAATTTCCCAGGCTTTCATTGGCCAAGGTTGAAGACGAGACATGCTTACAAAGGCACACCTTGAGCCTCTATAAAACTTTAAACTGCTGTCTTGCCCACCATGATGAATAATGGCTTTGTTGTCCTTGGTTGCAAAACCATGTTGCCTCAGAAAAACAGAGAAGCATCCAGATAGATTTATTTAAAAGCCACCAGGACACTGGTAGCTGCACTCAGCCTGCACAGCCAGGCCCTTTGATAAAAAAAAGGAAATACATGCTGGAATTATGCGAGTTGAGCAGCTGGAGGACACATTGCTTTGGCGAGCGCTCGCCAAACGCTCCGTAGCAGCTACTGATTACACAGCATTTAAAGCGGTGAATAATGTTGGTTTGGATGGAGAGGCCGCTGGCACAGCAAATCGACCCGGCTAAGAGTTGTCAACATGTGTCAGAGGAGGCAGCTTGTTTTGATGCTGCCTCTTTATTGGCAAACCCCTCTCTGTGTTTTAGCATCAAATAGATTTTTCCCTCCAAAGTGCAGCTTTGCTGTGTCAAAGAATATATAATTGTACTCTATTGAGGATTCCTTGCACACCACCTATATTTGTCCCTAAAGGTTTAAAACATACTTGATTAAAAAGCTTCTTGCTAGAGGCTGCAAACGCTGACTTTATCAAGGATCACCAAAAACTCACGGTCATGGTCTGCTGTCTAATCTTTTCTAATTGTCAACAAATCCAACTAGAGACCATCTTGTGATGGGATCAAACCAGCCGCAATGCCAAATGGCCCAATGGCCCCTTCTCCATTTCCAATCCCCCTACTTCCAGCGCCCTTCTTTAGACCATACCCATCTTCAAACTCGGCCGTTATTTTGATCTCAATTATACACCTGTAAAGATTTGTGACTGCATCGTGCACGGTTGCAATGCTATCGCTGTGACACAATCTGTCCACAGACACACAGACTCACAAGGTGAAAACAATACCAGCGGTGATGGTAATGAAAAGACCAAAACCAACACTGAACGGATCCTACTAACAAGTATTGTCTGTGTTCCTTTATTTCCATGGACATGGCAACAAATGTGTGTTCATCCACAAACAAACAGGGGCACCTTGATATTATTTGAGGCCCTGGGGCTACTGACGGCCCTCCTCTCTCTTCACAATACCACGGCAACTTTAATTCAGAACCACCCATCAATGGACGGCGACAAATACTAAATGGAGAGCCCTCCTTATCAGTAAACAGAATATGAAAGTCATCCTTATAAGACAATACGTCAACAAAAAGTCAAGATAAAGCTAGGTTATTGAGCCAAGTAGTCCTGTGTGAAGAGCGGCAACATGAGAAGATCAGTCTTTTCAATTGTTAGAATCACAAACATCACATGCTAAGAACTGGTATAAATGTGAGGTTGGGGTTTGGGGGTTCCTCCATCAAGAAAATCTGAAGGTTTTTGACCTAAAACTATGAAATTTGACATCATTCTGGGCCATCTCTCTGGGGGCGGCAGTAGCTCAGTCCATAGGGACTTGGCTTGGGAACCGGAGGGTAGCCGGTTCAAGTTCAAGTTCAAGGACCAAGTACTGCGTGTCAACTGGTCGCTGGAGAGATGCCAGTTTGCCCTTGAGCAAGGCACCAAACCCCCCCCCAACTGCTCGGGCGCCTGTCAGGGGCAGCCCCCTCACTTTGACATCTCTCCATTAATGCATGTAGGTCCTGTTTGTGCATGTGTGTGTATTTTGGGCCTGTGTGCACTATGTAATATGTAAAATATAACAGAGTGAAAAAATTAAATTTTCCCTCGAGGATTAATAAAGTGCCTTCTTTCTTCTTCAAATTATGGCATGAAAGTAGAGTGAAGACAGTTTTTATAGATGAAAAAGTTATATCAACTGTTATATAACTAAATAATGTAAACACACAAAGGCTAAAGGTAACATGTATTCATGCTAAACATTCACAAATAAACACTTTTTACTAAAAAGTTTTTATATTTCTTAATTCTCGGTGACTTTGAGAATAACAAGCTCAAGTAAGACTATAGAAAAATAAAAATGCTGACTGTTACATAAATATAATTAAAAGACTTTTATTTCTCAGAAACGTTCCAATTTAAGAAATAAATTGTACACAAAATATCACTTCAATAACACTGGTATACTGTGTGATTTGATCTGATACTAAAACCTAAATAAGGAGCAGCTGGCCGGAGGGAGATCACCTGGATGTTTCCTACTTGCTGTTGGCTACAGGCCTATTGTTCTTGTCATTTCCAGTAAATATCACAATATTAAACCTGTGTTTTATGTTTAAAAAGTACAAACATCAGAAGATATAGGAAGTATTACTCACCCTCTCTGAAGTGTTTACATCTCCAGTCTGATCTGAAGTGTTTACATCTCCAGTCTGATCTGAAGTGTTTACATCTCCAGTCTGATCTGGAGCTCACAGCTGGAACGTGATTTGTTTACATGACGTAACGCTTCCTGTTAGATCACGTGTCTCTGCAGCCAGTTCTTTTTTCGGTAGACTTTATTTTAAATCAGTGAACAATACAAAGCTCAATTAAACCCATACATTGGAAAACAATACATATAAAGGAAATGAGGGAATAAATAAAAACTAATATAAAATTAGATTAAAAAAGTAACATAATACACAAAACATGACAGGGGTTAATATTTATAAACGAATAAATAAGAGTAACATAAGTAAAAACATTAAAATGGGAGCACAAACTCACCGTTTTACAAGCCTTTTTGAGAACATGAAAGTGAGGTTTAACTCTCACAAATTTGCATTTATGAATTTAAAACTTTGCGACAATGACAAAGATATTCATTAGAAAATACTCTCTCTCATATATTGTGTTAGCCGAGTTATCTGTTGTTGAATTGTTCAGCTTGACCCCACGTTACATTTAATTTCAACACCAGTCTCCTGGTTAAACGTCTGATGTTTCTTGGGCCCATCCACCACCACACCTGCCCATCATAAGTGGTCTTTATTGCTTTTTATACTACGTCACTAACTCTTACCGTAGCATTTATCCACGGGTGCGTTTATAATGCAGTCAGTGCAGGATACATGGCGTGCAAAAGACAAGCGGAAATCAAGAAAGATGTACTTATTGCACACTAAACGCCTCGTGTATTATCGTGGTATTTATACGCCTTTTTCGGCAAACGGGCTGCTTTATAGATATGAAGGGCTCATTCTAAGCTAACGAAAACACAACGATTCTTAGTTTCAGGTGATTATACAATGATGAAAACATAGTTGTGAATATTATATTCCACACTGGACCTTTAAAGACATTATTTAGCCTTTAAAAAACAATCGGCTTGGGGTGAGTGACACAAACTGGGTAAGGAAGTTGGAAAGTAGTAAGTTAGTTCTGGTCTTTTCATGGGATTTGCTGACAGTAACAGAAACGTATAATATTGCCATCCAGAACTGCAAATAAAACTCCATTTACCTCCATTATATTGGGGTAGAGGCAGGAATCTTAGAGAGCGTCACATCATCAGTGTTGGTTCATTAAATGTGAGTTTTGATCTTCACTACTCAGGAAGTTTAAGAAGTGTTGAAGTGTTGAAGTGTACTTGTTTTGGCGTATCAACTTCCCCTCAACTTCCCCGTCTGTTCCTATTTCAGGTGAGTTCTACCTCATCTCTCCAGAGAAGGAGCTTACAGGGATATATATATGAACCGCACAGCTAGAGCAAGAGTCTTACCAGTCACATGAAGAGTTGTAGCCCTCACCTAAAATGCAACATGTCTTGTCTCAGCGTTGCATTCTGGTCTATGGAGGCAGCTGTCAGTGTGAGGCTGTTATCTCTGCCTCTCCTATGATGGATTCCTCCCCGTATGATTGCTGAACGCCAGTAAAAAATAGTAAGTCTAGAAAGAAGCCTCGCTCTTTGATTCGGAAGGGGGGCTGACGCCGAAACCTGACATTTACTGTTGATGTTTTATATAGTTTAAGATATTTCTGCTGTCAGGGTTCATTGTAGCTGCTCTGGAAATATCTTGACATGAGATCACAGTCTCCATGACTGGCCTGTTATCCACAGGAATGAAATAAAAATATTACAAAACAGGAATGTAGGCTACATCACCACCAGCTGCTTTGGCTGGTTTTATTTCAGCATTTCATGTATAAAAAATGTCACTGAATTTAAGCCAAGAACAGTGTCTATGCACTTTGTCGTGACACATGCAGGTTTTGTGTAGCAGTGGGGCTCCTCCTAAGCGGTTTGATGTGAGTACTGGTTTGGAGGAGCACCACTGCCGAAGTGACCCTTTATTACAGGTTAGATAAGGCATAAATGGCTGGTGTGCTCGCCGAGGGCCTGCAGATTGATTCACTCGGAGTCACCCCTGCACTCCACATTGAAACAAATTACCACTGGGCTCAGGCTATTCCAGTGCTGAAATGCCACTGACACACGGCATCAGAAAAATAATATGTTAAAGCAGACAAGTCCTGTTATTATCAGGAGGTGCACTCGCACCGTTTGTGAGCATCAGATGTGTAATTAAATAGATCAGCTGCGATGGATGACCTCTAGAGTACAAAATGACACGAATGCTCTATGTATTTTTTTCCATAAGAGGGAAACACAAGTAGAACCACAGTGGAAGAAAGGTGTTTATTACCTTTAATGTGCATGTCATTAAAATCGTAGGTCATACTGTACTATCTGAAATTAATTTGCTAATGGATTTTAAGGTGAGACACCCCAGGCAAGAACATGGTTTTTTCATGCATTCATTTTGCTTCCATAAGATGTCTTCTTTCAGACTAGTGTAAAGATTTATTTTACTACTTTATCTATTTGTGTCAGTAGATTTCTCCTAAATTCACCAAAAGTTAGCATTAGATAATGCCTCATTTGTATATTTAAACATAACATTTCAGAAAACTAATTGTCTTAATCTAAGTAATGAACTGGGGATGTTTCATGGTGATGTCTATTAGTTGAAAATGTGACCCTGTTTTAGTTGTCATACAAATTAAAGGGTATTTTTCAACCCTATTTTCTCATGCTTTTTGTGTCTAAGTAACTTATGGGGGCAACATTTTCTGAAATTGGTGCAGTATTTAGGAATAGCACTCGGCAGCATTATCCTTCAATACATTACGTCCACTGCAAGTGCTTGTTTTTGTCATTAAGTGTCTGACAACATTATGGAAAGGACCCTACAAAGAAATAAAACCTTTCTCTTGATAAGGTCTGTTTGTTGTTGTGTGCTAGTCCCTCTCAAGGAGAAGTCTGGTTGTGAAATCTGAATATCCGTATACTCAAATAAATACTAGCGGCCATCGAATTCAAATCCACATTGTGTAAATCATTTAAAATATTCAGCCATGACATTGAACATGTTTTAGCTAACACTAAGCTACGCTTTCTGTACTCTTCCAGCAACATGTCACCTCGCTAGATTTCAGAACGAGACTTCTCCTTGATTGAGCGAGACTCTTTCCATAATGTCAGACACTAATAATAACAATCAGAGCCTGTCATGGCAAAAACAAACACTTTTAGTGGATGTAAATGACGCTGCCAGCTTGCCCCAATTGCACCATATTGCAGTCTGTGAGCAGCTGCCGTCTCCAGCGCTCTCCCTCAATCCTGGACCAGTTTCAGACATTGTTGTCCCTGTTAGTCACTAGTCACAAAGTACTGAAGTTACCCGTTTAATAAACTTCCATGTGGAATTTCTGGAGACTCTACATTGAGTAGTTTTGCTGTCATTTATGGTTCACTAGCATCTCCATGGAGATACACTGTAAAGCACATCAATGTATTGTGAACTTTACATGTCACATGTGGAGAATGTGTTAGACACGCTATGATTGCAGGGTAGCAGTAGTAGTTCTTTTTATATTTTCATTTTTTCTCTCCAAGACAAGAGATGCAGCGAAGAGCAGCCGTTTAACACGGCATCATCGTGCTGGGGAGGTTTACAGCAGCTGCTGACAGGAGCCGCAGACCCGACTGCACTTACTCTCACAAATACAAATGGACACGACTTGGCAGCTCCTCTCAGGCTGGGCCGTAGTATCTGTATGAAAATGTGTTTCATCTTTGTAAAAGGTCTTTTAAATCCATTACAGGATTTTTTTTATTATACTGATAAAGACAAAAGTATCTTAATTGAGAGACTGATGAGCGATACTCGTCATTTCATATTTCCTACATCTCTGATATGACGATGAGCGTTTATGCTGTGTAAGTCGATATTGATCAGATTTACACAGTTTGTTTCATTAAAACTGAACGTGGCCCAGACAATGACTCCTCCTGATATGTCAGCCCTGTCTCCAAAAAAGTACGTTCCCATACAACAAAACTGAATTGTGAATTACGTTTTGAGGATGCAGTTCAGTTGTATGGGAACGCAATTTTGTAGGAGACCGGGTTGGATATGTTTTTTTGTTTTGGATGCAAATTATGGAGGATGGAACACACCAAAATAAAAAATAAATGAGTAAAAAAATAAATGAATGGATAAATGAATAAATATGTCATTAAATGTAGCAAAAATTTATAAAATGTGACATAAGTTGATATTTCTGTTTTAATTTGCTTCTTTCTTTTATCTATCTTTGTATTAATTCCTTTGTTTATTTACTCTTCTGATTTATTTTCCCTTTTATTTATTAATGTATTTATTTTTAATAATTTTTAAACTTATTTATTTTTTAATTTATTTATATTTATTAATTTTTTCCATTATTTTTTCATTTATTTTTAAATGTATGCAATTATATATTTTTGAATTTATTTATGTATTTCTGCACAATTTTCCCTTTGGATTTCACCCCTTATTTATTTCCCCAAACTTATTTTTCTCTGTATTATTTTCTTTACACATTTCTTTATGCATTTCTGCCTCATTATGCAAATGAGCAGGGTAAATTAAACAGAGGAGTAAATAAATAAGGGAATTAATACAAAGATGAATAAATAAAGAAGCAAATTAAAACAAAATATCAATTTATGTCACATTTTATCAATTAATTAATGGCTACATTTATTTTTAATATCATGTTTGCTATATTTAATGACATTTATTTATTTATTGAGTCATTTATTTATTTATTCATTTATTTTTGATTTGGGCAGGATCTGTCCTCCATAGAAAATAAGCCCAAAGGAATAAATTATTGTATTCTCTTATTTTTTTCAATTTCAAAATTCAATAGATGTGTTGAAGTTGTTTTGGATGTAACAGAAGAAGCAGCTGAAGATCTTTTGGTAAGAATCCAGATTTGTGATTTCTGCCATTAGATAAATATTGTTTCTCCAGACATACAGTAACGGAGTGTGAAGATCTTTCCAAACTGTAGTATTACATAGTAGTTTTTGCCACCGGCTATCTGATGTAAGCATCTGTCTCCTCAGTCCCATAAACCCAGTAAATCTCTCCTAATGACCTGTGTGCCTCACCTGAGTTCAAAAGGCTTTGATGTCAGCTGCCCACATGAAGTGAACTGAAGGAGTAAACACTCCACACTTCAAGTAAACAGCTCCAAGTATGGATTTTGTTGACGCGAGCTGCTGGATGAGAAGACTTTCGGTACGGTATACACCCGTCTCTCAGCAGGATCTTTATGTTGCTGAAGGAATTGCCAGCTAATATGATGAGAGGGCGTTGAGACGCGGCACAGCGAGGGGTGAGCAGCAGTGATCCATGAACTTCAAACACGGGTGGGACTCAAGCCAGGATCTGATCAACCGTGGCACGTGCATAGGAAAAGGTGTCAGATGTCAGCTACAGTATGTACGGTATACTTGAAATTCAGAAGTAGGATTACCACCTTGCGGTTGTATGCCTCCGCCAACCTGTCAAGGTGTAGCTTACATCCAAAATGTCATCACGTCATCATTTCATCCTGTTAGACATTTGTGTGAAATTGTCATAATTAGCATATGAATTTTTCAGTTGAAGGAGAAAATTTCCTCCATGTGCTCCTGAGATGTCACTTTCACGAGACCAAGACAGTGACCTTTGACCACCAATATCTAATGAGTTCATCCTCGAGTCCAAATGGACGTTTGTGCCAAATTTGAAGAAATTGCCTCCTCTCCTTCCTGAGATATCGCGTTCACGAGAATAGGACGGCCGGCCGGACACCCATAGATTGTATATACAGTAAAAAGTGGACGTAGTCACCGTGACGTCACCAATTTTGAAGCCTCAAGTTTGGCATTGTGGTCGTAGCCATGGTGCTTTTTTTGCAACCAGAAGTGACGCGAGAGGGTGGATTTGAATATGAAGGCAGAATAAGACCTTTTTAGGCGACCCAAACGTTACAATTATCTTTCGAAAACGCGCATAACACCCAGAACAACGCTGTGGTAGCGAGCTGTCAATAACAAGATAGCCACGCCTTATTATATAGAAGTCTATGAGAAAATGAGCCTACTTCTCTCTTGATTTATTACCTCAGTAAACACTGTAAACATGAATTTATGGTCTCAATCGCTAGTTTCAAGTCTTCTTCAATACAGCATGATGTTCATTTAGTAAATTATGGTCCCATTTAGAGTCAAATAGACCATAAAGCAGGGGATGCTTTAGGGCGGGGCTACCTTGTGATTGACAGGTCGCTACCACGGCGTTGTCCGGTCTGGGAGTTGTCTGTGTTTACATCTTAGAGCTTTAACCCTTTCACAGTGTGTTTTCACATCATGAAAGTTATAACATCTTGGTCGCCTACAAATGTCTTATTCAGCATTCGGTTGTACTTAGCTCCACCCTCTCGTGTCACTTCTTATTGCAAAATAGCCGTTCGGCCAAAATGCCGAACTCAAAGCTTCAAAACTGTAGTCCACAAACCACGTGGATGACGTCAAGGTGACTATATGTCCACTTCTTATACACAGTCTATGGTTGTGGACAACCCAAAAACACAATGCCTCCGGCAACGGCTTGACACCGACGTGGAGGCATAAAAATAAAATACTCTTACGCAATCAACCTCCTTTGTTGTCTTGATTTCATTGTCCCTGAATTTGCCAGCAATCCATAAAATAAAATAGGTTTGTGTTTCCATAAATTACTATGACTTACAGTTGAAATCATTTCATGATTTACCATCTCATCCAGACGTGTTTGGGAGGGCTTCCTCCGACTGAGACGCTGAGACGACGGCCACCTGAGTTTACCTGAGTTCACCTGCAGGACCTGCTGGAGTCCTGTCAGTGCTGGTAACAAGGAAGAAGAAGACATCAATGAGCCAAACGCTTCACTTCAAGGTCAGAGCGTTCCTTCATATTTGAAGCTAAAGTAGACGTCATACTGAAGCACAAACGATGGCTTCAACACCGGCAGGTGAAGTAAAAATGACACAATGTCATTTGTGTATTGCATTTTCTTTAGTACTTTACATATAACGGGAAAATACAAGGGTTTATTTTCAAGAGAATACAGGAAATTTAACAGTGCTCTGTACATTAACATATTATTGTGAGTGTTGTGGTTACTTGGCACAGCCGACTGAGCCGTGCACGTCGTGCACAGTTTTCCATGGAGGGGCATAAAGGTACAATTCAAGATGTTCAATCACGTGTAGTAAAAAGACTAAGTTTCTATTAGCAGCTTGAAGAAAATACAAAATGAGCAATATGTGCACCGTCACCAAAGCAGCATTACAAAAAAAGACTTGAGGAAGGGGAAGTAGGATGTAAAAATTCTGTGAAAAATAAAATGTTTTCGAGACGTGGGCAACATATTTACATACTGAGTGAGTAATACAGTGTGTAAAGCTGCTATTAGATACTTAATCTGTTAGAGTGTCACCAGATTGGGCTGACCACATTAACACTAAACAGCCAGGTTTAGTTTATAATCCTACATTCATCCTGAGAAACCATCATCTAAGGTTAAAACTGAATCACTTCCAGCTGGCTGCTGCTGCTGCTGCTTCTCTTAATTTCATGGCAAATCATGTTGATGCTGTGGCTGAAGGGACGGGCTTGGACTGTCAAAAATAATGTCTCGTCTTCTCGTTAGATGTTAACACAGATTGAATATCATTAAAACACTAGAATCAGGTCATTGTTCATCTCAACCACATGGAACATAGAGAGGGCATGCAGTAAAGCAAATCCTTAAAGTCCCAATCCAGGATCAGATGCGGCTCTATATACATGTAGAATATTAAATGTAAGGTATGGTTTACTAATGGGAAATAATCTCATCGCAACTTTCACATAAGTGGATAATTAAAGCTCCCGTATTTACAATGTTGCTGTAAGCAAACCACATGGCCAGTCAATGAATGAAGGAGCTCAGGGAACAAATCTTAAGTAAATATAAAATATGTCTTTAGTTCAATGTCCCATATGAAGCTTGTATTGGAGAACAATTCTGGATTGGGTCTTTAATAAGGCTGCGGGGGCTGAAAAGCAGGTAGGAGGGCGATAAAATGTTTGATTGACAGTCTTGAGTGACATATAGAGCTTATGCTCATTATCACCACAGACGGAGCAACATTAGTTTTCTCACCAAAATCAATCAGTTAACATAAAAGAAAAAATCCAAGCCCTTAGATGCAGTACAGAATTAAAGGAAAGTGACACGGAAACTAATGTTTTTATCACATGGTTGCCTCATTAGTCCTGAAAATAACTTGTTTTATGTGAGATCAGAGCTTGAATAACATCAACCTTCAAAAGTCATCTCCAAACATCGACCAAAAAACCTATGCTAAACACGGCGACTGCAATTAAACATCCTGGTAGCTCCGCTGTCATCATGCTCTCAGTTACTGATGTTTTGGTTGAAATATCTCGGTTGAGATGCTCTTTCTATACCCGCCAGATCTCTCCTGCTTCAGTGTAAAAATCCATGTCAGTTAACCTTTAAATGCTCAATACAGCATCTGACCCTTTGCTAAGCCCCTTCCTAGAACAGCCACTGTCCATCCTACGTTAGCAACCGTAACTAGGCACAGAATGCCTGTCAAGCAGGACCAGAACGTACGTGCTAACTGGCCGTCGGCTGGAGTCTTTGCGATGTGTTCAAATGCAACTTGTTGGCCGAGACGAAGGCAACAGTTGACCTGCATCGCCGCTAGCTCTCTGATGTTGGCTTGGTGTGTCTGGGCCTTAACAGTGCTATGCAGAAACCTGTTTGAGGTGTCACATGAGGTGTCAAGACGTGGGGTGTCGGACGCTTGCATTGGGACCACCGGTGGCGTTTTCTCTCTATTTTAATGTTCACAATATTTTGCTGAATTATATTGTGAGCTAACAAATGGATATTGTAGTCCTTTCTGTCTACTTCTCTCTGATGTTTCACAACGATTATTCCAGAAATCTGACATTATTTCCTTTGCAATAACTCTCACCGATATCGTTGACATGCCGGGTGCGAAAGCTTGACGGGCCTAGCAACAGTAAGGGCATAGCGAAGGGTGAAGTAACACTTGCTGCACTGCAAAACCTGCAAATGACATCCGCTGACTGTGCTGTTTTCAATCACTTTGATTTGTCAATGCAGCCAATCAGCATCCTGAGAGACTTTTTTTACGCATCGCCACATCCACACAGCTCACCTGCTGGTAGCAACACCACTGATTTCTCTGCTGCTAGTCTCTTGCCTTGTCCGTTTAGTTCAGACAAAGCACATTTGTGACTTGCAGATGTGAGTTCACTGGAATAGATTAAAAGAAAACTGGGACTACATACATAGTAGAGTGTGTTTTAAAAACAACATGGGATGGCCATGATTTAAACGATGGAGCAAAAATCAATAGTTTATTCAGTGATCTTGTTTTCGGGTGAATGAAATTTCCTGGAGAGTTTCTTGTGTTCAGTGAGAATGTTTCCGACTAGTACATTATAAGTTTTTATTGTTTTCCCCAAAGGCCAGAGAGCAGCCGAACTTATATCATCAAAAGATTAGATCTGACACAATTCTGATGCATGAGAATCCCCAGAAATGGGATACCGCTTTGTTAACAAGCTACAGTTCGGTCGTGACATTGCCAAAGGGGAAACCTTCTACTCACCACAAGACTACAACATTTTCAAGACTTCCCCACTCTTCTAGCTCTGAGTAACTTGTTGATCGTAGGTGCTGGAGGAGACTCTGGCTCGATACGGTATATACACATACTGGAGAGGAATGTCTGCGTGTATGTAGTAGGCCTGACATGGCATGCGTGTAATGCATGATAACATATTTACTTTAGTCATGTGTATGAATGATTATATAATTACAATACAAACATTTACAAATTTGGAAAACTGATTGTGCCTCAAGATCCCCGTCCATGCACGCTAGAGATCCTCACAATACACAAGCTCTTCTCTAATTTGACCTCATGCTCGAGATCAGCCGTAGTATCTTACATCTTACTACACCGTCCCTAGCTGTAGTGAGAAAACAGGGTGTCCGCGCTGATATAAGAAGTGAACTGTGACCGTTTTTTAATAAGGCATTAGATTTGTTCAGGACCAAGAGGACTAGTAGTAGGGCACTGCTTTTTGACTACCTATGAAATGTAGAAAAATGTAAGGAATGAACATGAGTACAAATCATGAGTGTGCTGCACCAAGAACAACAATGAAGAAAGTTTCGCCATTAAAAGAACGCTTTTCCTACTTTGGCAAAAACAAAATGATTTTTTTTTAAGCTTTCATGAGAGTCTTTGACAGTTTTTTTTGTTCATCAAAGGCATCTTTGTTTGGAGTAGGTACAGTACTGCAGAGTCCCACCGAGCCAGCGAAAACACAGCCAATACCAAAACCTCTTCTACGCTCCTGTCCGTATCAGGCTTTCTCTACAAATCCTGAAAATAAGAAAGCTGGAGCAGCTCTCACGTCTGGCCATGGCTCAGCTTCCCAGTGAAACATGTAGCCAAGATTTACAGATTTCTCTAGTGATTGAGATCCTCTGGTCAAGTCTTTGGCTTCCTTGCATTCTCTTCTGTGTGAGCGTGTATGAGATTACAGCACTGTGCAAACTAAATGGAACACACCCTAACCAAAACAACAGTTGGCCTTTTAGTCTGTGAAAAATTAGCTTTCACTTAGGTGAAAAAGAGAAAAATAGAAAGGAACGTTTCTTTAGAAAGCTGAGAGCTGTGCTTCACACCGCACCTCTTATCTCAGGCTATTTCTTTTATTCTGCGCATGTAGTCGTGCAGTTCCTCTGGGTCTTGAAAGCCCATATCCTGGCAAACCCACTGAATGTCCTCCTCATCTGCTATGGGGATGGAGTTGTAGGGCAGCTCCTCTGTCGGAAGGGTGGTGAAGGTGGTGAACTTGACTCTCTTGCGCTTGGAGGTGGGTGAACTGGCCTCCTCGCCGTTCTCTTTCGTGGAGCCCCCGGAGCTGCCGTCGCCCCGCCCGTGGACCTGGCTTTGAACGCTAGTCTGGGAACTGCCACTGCTGTGGTGGTCCCCGTGGCAGCAAGTCTGTACGCCCTCCAGAGGGTTACTGGGACTTTCTACCTGCTGTGGCGACAGATCGCACTGGGCCCTCAGCGGCTGGCCATTTCCCAGGAACACCCAGTGGTGGGAATGGTCCATGTTGGCCTGACCCTCCGGCGGGATCCGCTTGTGGCGGTATTTAAGCACGAACACGATGCAGTTGATGAGAAAGACTAAGATGGCCAGACAGAAGACTCCCAGTAGAGCGTACATGCCGATCTCAAGGTCAGTCATGTTGCGAGGTGAATGCACAAAGTCGTCCTCCTCCTCTTCATCACTCTCAGTTGGTCGCTCCTGGTTGCTAATGGTGGGGAAATTGGTGTAATCAATGGGAACACTGGCAGGCTGCTCATTAGATGTCTCATAAATTCTTCCACTGATGTTTGGATCAATGATTGGACGCCGGGTGACGGGCGCCAGCTCAATCTCGCCCTCGGTGGTTGCCTCCTCCTCAGAATCTTCCTCCGGGCCGAAGCGGACCTTGACATAAACTGGAGCAGCTGCGATGACGCTTTTGCGTTTGGTCTTCTGGCAGGCCTCGCAGATGGTCATCTCTAAACGCACCATCTCACCAGATCCCTCCCCTTCTGCCACCACCACAGGCCAGCGTTGCTGAGGCTCCTGGGATACCGACACGACTCGGTCATCCAGCGTGGAGGCGTTGAGGTTGTAGTCTTTAGGATCAAAGTAAGTCAGAGTGGCAGCTGTGTTGTCGCTGAAAAGCATCCAGACAGACAGACTGGCCTCCTGTCAGACAGAAAGAGAAAAGCACAGTTTAGATTGTTTCTTTACACCATAAAATAACTTGTGTTTCATAAAATGTTTATAACAACATGACAAAAATGCATTAACTTCCCCAAACACAGTAAAGTATTACAGGTATTTGAATATTTGTCTGTTTCTCTGTCCTCACCCATTTACTACCATCTAATCACAACTTTGTCACGACTTAAAGGGACAGTGGCAGGATTTAGTGGCATTTAGTTATATCATCTAGCTATATCTAGTTCTTATCCACGATTTCGTCTTAGAGCTTTAACCCTTTCGCAGTGTGTTTTCAATTCAGTTTAAAGGTCCCATATTGTAAAAAGTGAGATTGTCATGTCTGTTATAGTATAAAGCAGGTTTGAAAGTATTGAAATGTTCAATATACGGAGAAATACACACAGCCCATGTTCAGAAATTGTGCGTTTAAAACAAGCAGTCAGGATTTCTGTCCATTTGTGATGTAAAAAATATACAATATTTAGACCATTACTGGGTTTTAAACGTAAATATTCTTAATGTTTCCAAGTTTATTTCCGGTTGCAGTGTTAGTAAATGACATCAGCTGACAGGATGTAAACATGGACCCAAACTGTTGCCTAGCAACGCAATTCTGTTGCAATTCCGTTGAAATAAGCTAAAACGGAGCGTTTCAGACAGAGGGTGAATACAGGCATATTCAGGCAGACAGTATGAGGACAATAAAGTTATTTTTTTAACATTACTGCATGTAAACATGTTCTAGTAGAAACACAAAATACAGGTATGAACCTGAAAATGAGCACAATATGGAACCTTTAATTGTAACATTTTGGTCACCCAAAAAAAGTCTTATTCCACTCTATCCTCTCGTGTCACTTCTGGTTCCAAAAAAACAAGATGGTGACGGCCAAAATGCCGAACTCAAGGCTTCAAACCGTAGTCTACAAACTAATGGGTGAAGTCACGATGACTATGTCCACTTCTTACAGTCTGGTTAATATCAAAGTAAAAAAAAAGTTTATGTTTATATCTATAAATGGTTCGGATCCTGTTTATTTCATGGCATTGATCCTGATTTGAATATGTGTTCCCAGCTGAGCCTTTGAAGTTATGGCCTTGCTCAAAGAACTAAACCTCCAGAGCGTTTGTGAACATGCACAGTACCCTGTACTCAGTACAAGCCTCGACACGCACACAGACGACCTGCCTCTGATGTGCACACCTGCAAAAACCACTTCCAAGCACGGAGGCAGGAAGGACTGCGTTGTCCTGAAAGCTACAACACAGCTCCGCTCTGCAGCGCGGACAGATATGGCACACAGCAGCATGCGCTTCCTATGATGAGCTTGTGTTCAGTCTCTCTGTGTTTGTTGTGTGTGATCTCCTCGTTTTCTATCTGCCGCAGAGTAAAGCCACACAACTGGCGTCCATATAATCAAGGCTGCGGTTCCCTTTATTCACAGCTTGCTTAAACATAAACAACCAACCATTAGGAGAGCTGACAACAATTTCTTTCTAAAAACAGAGTCAGACTGTTTTAGGCTCCTCTTTCTCTGCAAAGGGCAGATTCACACCCAGCCTCCTCCTCAGGACAAAATCCCCTTCGGTCCAGTTTGGGAGAAGACTGCCATGTTGTGACGATATCCAACCGAGAGTCAAAGCTCTATCATCTCAGCGTGACAGCATGAAGGCAGCCTTTGATATGGATGATTTAAATAATACATTGAATATGGCATATGAGCTGACTTTGCTATGAAAGAGCTGATATAGGGAGAAACTAGAATTACCGCCTTGCGGTTGTATGCCTCCGCCAACCAGTCAAGTTGCAGTTTACATCCATGTCTGTCCAAAATGTCTTCACTTCATCATTTTATCCTGTTACACATGTGTGAAATTGTCATAATTAGCATATGAATTCTTGAGTTATGGCCAAAAACGTGTTTTGTGAGGGAACTTTGACCACCAAATTCTGAGTCCGAGCCATAGACTGCATATATAAGAAGTGGTCGCAGTCACTGTGATGTCACCCATTGGTTTGTGGACTGCCGTTTTGAAGCCTTGAGTTTGGCATTTTGGCTTGTTGTTTTTTTTGCAACCAGAAGTGACACAAGAGAATGGAGCTAAGTACAACCGAATGCTGAATAAGACATTTGTAGGCAACCAAGATGTTATAATTAACTTTGATGAACTGAAAACACACTGTGAAAGGGTTAAAGCTCTAAGACGAAAACAGGGACAACTCCCTGACCGGACAACGCCGTGGTAGTGACCTGTCAATCATAAGGTAGCCCCGCCCTAAAGCATCCCCTGCTTTATGGTCTATTTGACTCTAAATAGGACCATAATTTACTAAATGGACATCATGCTGTATTGAAGAAGACTTGAAACTAGCGATTGAGACCATAAACTCATGTTTACAATGTTTACTGAGGTAATAAATCAAGTGAGAAGTAGGCTCATTTTCTCATAGACTTCTATACAATCAGACTTCTTTTAACAACCAGAGGAGTCGCCCCCTGCTGGCTGTTAGAGAGAATGCAAGTTTAAGGCACTTCAGCGTTGGCTTCACTTCTCAGACACGGAGTTTTTCCAGTGGTAAAGTGGATGTTTGTGCCAGATGTAATACAATTACCTTCAGGTGTTCCTGAGATATCACTTTCACGATAATGGGATTGACGTAAGGTCACAGTGACCATCAAAATAGAATCAGTTTATCTTTGAGTCCAAGTGGACATGTGGGCCTAAGTTGAAGAAATTTCTTCAAGGAGTTCCTGAGATATAGTGTTCACGAGAATGGTACGGACGGATACTTTGGTACCAAGTCGATACCAAGTTGGTGGGTGGGGGGGCTCAAGACTAATGTTGTCACGTCGTCGTAGAAAATGTCTTTGGAATGCAGTGAACTCACTATCGAAGTGTTCAGGGGACGCGTGGAGCTAACAGCTAACGTTAACCAGATGTGCCATACATTATGATGCGTTCAGGCTCTATTCAGTAAAAATCGATATTGGGCGACGATAAATCCTAATATTATTATTATCATTCAATTGAAATGTGTAATTTTTGGTGAGAAACTTGAATAAATCCAGTTGTCTGAAGGAGACATTTTCACATCAATATAAAATTGATAATAGAGAGGGAATTATGACCTGTTTAACTTCCTCATAAAAAAACAGCATGCAAACGGCAATAAAAGGAGAGGATGTTGAAGTACATGGGATTTATTGTTTTACTTTTGTTTTTTACCGTGGTATTGAGAATCATGGATTTTCACGGGTATTGGTATCAACTAATACATTTCTGGAATTATCGATGGACAACCCGAAAACATAATAATAATAAAAAAAAGTTTTTCTATGCTGATCCACAGCAGGAAAGTTGTGCATGTAGAGGAGATGATTTTGTTTATTTTGGGGCAAAGTATTGCTAAAAAGAGAAGCTTTATCATAGAAAAAAAAGGTGACTGGGGCATCAAAGACCTGATGAGACCCAGAGGGATTTGTCAATATTACTTTATCTAATTCACCAAACCACCAATTAATGTAATGTGTGCATTTCCATAAAGTAATGTGATATTCTCATATTTGATATACCTCATTTTCTCTGATTTATGCTTTATGGCATCAGGGAATATACATGTGGACGTAAATTGAACATAAACAGCTTGCATTATAAAATATGCAGAAACACACTCCCTTGGAAATATTATTCTGGGACATTTGCATCAACTTGAGATGTAACATAATACCATCCAGATTCATAAATACCTTATTAAGCAGCTAATTTAAGCAGCAACAGTAAGTAAGTCATAGCAACAGATCCATGTTGAACAGTCGAGCTCTGAAGCCTTTCAGTTCTGACAGACTTGAACTTAGTCAAGTGGAAAAGAGAATAATGCAAAGAGACCTTGATTGTCCAAGTCGCCCCGTCCATAGTTTATGTGTTTCATTCATTTCTAGAGTAATAGAGGACATTTAGAAAGTTTTCCTGTGAAACAGAATCAAATGGCTTGAAATAGCACCAGTACTCCTCCGAGAGCTCTGCCGGCAGAGGAATTGGCTGCCTTTTATGGCCCGGCCTTGGAGAGCACTTAGGACAATACATTACAATAATTAAATTTCAAGGTGGCCAAGAAGCGGAAAGCAAGAAAAATTGGAATTTAATGCTCGCTTCTCTCTCACTGATGCTTGATGTGGTTGTCGTTGCATTTTTAGCAACTTGCAGGCCAATGAAAGGGCAAAGCAGGGAAAGGACACACGCACTTCTCCCCTAGGTGAAGCAGGGCTGCCAATTAATTCCTCTCAGAGATCTTTACTCCTGTGTGAAGACACAGTGGCAAAGAAAAAGCAGCTTTTCACTCACTCCTCACTTAAGCAATAAATTCAATTTTGGAAAATGCATTTATCAGAAGTATTTTTGCACGGCTTGGCTAATATGAAGGTTGTAATAAAGCAGCAACAAGGATACTTATTAGTTCACCGCAGCTGCCTTTATCTGGAGTCCTTGCTAACAATGCTGGCGGCCCGGAGCTTAAAAGATTTAGCTCAGAAATAATTTTATTACTTAGAAGTGAAACTAGTGGCTGCTTGTTGATATAGAGACATGGAGGGGATTTGCAAATAAACTTCATCTTGCTCTCTGGAGACACACTGAGTGTAAGTAAGGCATAAGGAGACACAGTACTACATGTACACGCTACTGCAATTAGTAATCAGTGATTGGTTCATTGCCTCATTTAAATGCATATAAAGGTCAATGGTATTACGTTTAGACCCTAAGGGGAGACACTATAGGTGAATAGGGTAAAACAATTAACTAATAGATCACCAGTTGATTACTGACATTATTTTTTGTACTACACATTTTGTGAAATTTTACGTTTAAATATACAAATGAGGTATTATCTTATTAAATCTGAAATCTTGAAATGTAATATTCTATTTTATTGTTATTTTATTAATCATTTATTTTATTATATTAAAGTTGTATAATTTTATTCTATTTTATTGTTATTTTATCAATCACTTATTTTATTGTATTGAAGTTGTATAATTTTATTCCATTTTATTAATCACTTATTTTATTGTATTTAAGATGGATAATTTTATTGTATTTTATTGTTATTTTATTAATCACTAATTTTATTGTATTTTAGTTGTATGATTTAATTTAATTTTGTTGTTATTTTATTAATCACTTATTTTATTGTATTTAAGTTGTATGATTTAATTATATTTTATTGTTATTTTATTAATCACCTACTGTATTTTATTGAATTTGTACAATTTTATTCTATTTTATTGTTATTTTATCAATCACTTATTTTATTGTATTTAAGTTGTAAAATGTTATTCTATTTTATTGTTATTTTATTAATCACTAATTTTATTGTATTTAAGTTCTATGATTCAATTCTATTTTACTGTTATTTTATTACTCACCTATTTTATTTGATTTAATTTGTACAATTTCTTTCTATTTTATTGTTATTTTATCAATCACTTATTTTATTGTATTTAAGTTTTATGATTTAATTCTATTTTATTGTTATTTTATTAATCACCTACTTTATTTTATTTAAGTTGTAAAATGTTATCCTATTTTATTGTTAATTTATTAATCACTTATTTTATTGTATTTAAGTTGTATAATTTTATTATATTTCACTGTTATTTTATTAATGACTTATTGTATTGTATTTAAGTCCACACTGTCTTATTTTCGGCTTGTCTGTGAACCGCTCTAAAGTGCGCTAACCTGTATGAAAGGTGCTATACAAATAAAGTTTGTTTGATTGACTGATTGATTGATAAATATGAGCTAATTTTCATACATTTCCTGAACAGAAATCTGAACACTGGATAAAACCAGGTTAATAATTCTTGCCTCATTTTGTTGATGTATTAGAGTCAAAGGTTCTTTTACAGAGCAGATTTAATATCTCTTTGTATCACTCCATAAATCCGAAAATGCTGTCAACAGCCATAAAAAAAAATAATCCATGGTTTTAGGATTAAAATGTTGGATAAATCAGGCTATGAATGACATATGAACAAAGCCCTCTGTAAAAACCTTCAGAATATAGATAGGAATTAAACTGGAAAGATGATTCAATACGAACCTACATACGTAATAATCCGATAAAAACAATACAGACACATTTGAAACTATACAACACATTGTGATTCAACATGTTGATATGTTGTTTCATGTCCTGAATCAGAATAGGAATCAGAACAACAACAGTAAACATAGGCAGAGACACATTAAGTAACTTTTTCAGTGAAATGAGGCCGACTGAGTTCCAGCAGCATCGTCATCCATCTGAATTTGTGCTTTGAAAGTCGCCCGAGTGCTTGTTATTTACCTCAGGTAGACTTCTGGTAACTTTACCATCAGCGCACACATAGCCTTCATAAATATGCAGCAAAGGTTGTGGTGCCACTTGCATATTTGTATGATACTGTGTTTAGTGTTTTGCCAACTAAAATGCTCTGTGAATATTTCAGGCAGCTTTAGACTTTGTAGAGTCAGACATTTCTTGTTTTAGTGTATTTTGAAAAGAATTGCACGCATGAAAGCTTTTTGTTTCTTAAGAGGACATTGCATTGATTTACATTAAAGGGTAACTTCAGTATTTTTCAACCTGGACCTGATATTTCTAGTGATTAATATTTTAAATCAATCCAGTATTTGAAGGAGAACGCTGCAGAAGGCAGCCGCTAAACGGGTTGTAATGTAATCACTCGGGGCAACTCCTCACCGTCAGTGTACGTCCACTGAAAGTGCTGACAGGCTCAGATTGTTATTAGATGTGTCTGACAACATAATGGAAAGGACCCTACAGAGAAATAAAATGTTTATGGTGTTGTTAGATTGCTGCTAGACCACCTCGGTTAATACAGCTGCCTCCCTTTGAGTGCATCAAGCTGGAGAGCAAATATGTTTTGAAAGACTAAACGCCAACAAATATGGATTGAAGTAGAATATTTTATGATTTTGCTACAAAGTAGGACATTTTTTTAAACAGTTTTATACACAGACTTTTGCATAAATTATTCGGTATGTGTGTTATTATTAGTGCTGGGACGATTCACGTATCTCCTGATTCAAGACTATCACGATACTTGGGTGCCGATTTGATATGTATTGCGAGTTTTAAGTACTGCTATTCTATAAGTATTGCAATTCCATATAACAATTTATTGTGTTTTTTAACACTAGATGATGGGAAAAGGTTGAACCATACACTTCTAGGTACTTTTACTTTGGAAAATATATGAATTAATACAGTCAAAATGTTTCATTTTCAGCATGTATGTAGTCAGAGATGTCCTGAAGTCAAATATATCATTCAGTTTTTGTGGTTGTGCACAAATGTAGTAATATCTCACCACTAACATGAATCAGCTAGTGAACATAAATGAAACAACAATGACTAGATCTCGTTTTCTGCACTGTGTGATGATGAGTTACCTGCTTGGGAGCGGTGAGAGTCTGGACGCCGGTCGCCTTGGCCACCATGGTGTGGCTGTTGCCGGGGCTGGGCTGCAGCGATAGGGTCAGGCCCGAGACGGCGTGAACACGCATCTCCGTGATGGAAACCTTGTCGTCTGTGACCGAGAACGCCGACTCTCCCAACACTGCGTCCACTGCCAGCGGAGACTCCACCTGCAGAGAAGAGATGCTCTTTTATTGTTTCTCCACATGACAGAGGGACATCGTTTAAGTCCAGAATAGACAACAGCTTTATTGTTTTTCTGAAGCTCATAAAGCCCATGACAAGCCAATTTTGGATTAAAGTGCTCTGCTCTGTTGTTTGTTCCAGCGCGTCTTGGATCCATATGTCAATGCCTCTCTGTCTATCATAGAGGAAAAACCAAACACTCGAGGTGGAATCCATCAGCGACCAAACAACGAGGTACAATCTGAAGCGGCCACCTCACGCTTTCAAAGTGACGGTTAGCAGAAACACTGGTGCCCATCTAAGTGTCACCACATGAAATACCAAAACGATTTAAAGCCGTTCTCTTCGGGTACTCTGCACCCGGTACTTGAGCACTTTTAAAAGATCATCATTTCACTTTGCTACGGCGACCAGAGGTCACGAGGGGCTTGAACAAAGTAAAGAGCCATTCAGTGAAGCGGTGGCCTCGTCCTCAGAGTCAGACGGGGAAAATCTTTTCCACCTTCAGCTCAAGCGTCTTTCCCACTCAGCATGCTAAGCTAGAGCGGTGAAGGGTTTGGTGCTCTGACAAGCTTCCCCAATCATCGTCAACTGAAACCTTGAAACGGCGAGCCGACTACATCGCCTAAAGTCTTGCTTCCAAACAACATTATTTAGAAACCTTAAAGAGTAACTAAACCCCCAAACCATCTGTTTCAGCTGAAAACCAACCAACGTATATGGGTATTCATTAGTGTTGTTGATGGATTCAGGTCCAAATCTTGACATTTTAGTCCAAAGTATTTGAATTCTACAAGTCAGCAGTCAAAGTTAGCGAGATAATTAAGTGTAAACGCAAATTTGTTTTAATGGTCCCATATTGTAAAAAGTTAGATTTTCAGGTCTTTTACATTATAAAGCAGGTTTAAGTGCTATATAAATACTGTTAAACTATCAAAACGCTCAATATATGGAGAAATACACAGCCCGTATTCAGAAATTGCACTTTTGAAACACTTCTGTCCATTTGTGATGTCACAAATATACAATATTTAGACCATTACACGTTTTAAGCGTAAACATTCTATATGTGTCCAAGTTTATTTCCTGTTGCAGTGTATGTACATAACATCAGCTGACAGGAAGTAAACATGGACCCAAACTGTTGCCTAGCAACACAATTCCGTTTCAATTCCATTGAAATGCACTAAAACGGAGAGATTCAGACAGAGGGTGAATACAGGTATATTCAAGCAGACAGTACGAGGAAAATAAATATTTTTTTTTAACATTACAGCATGTAAACATGTTCTATTAGAAACGCAAAATACAAGTATGAACCTGAAAATAAGCATGATATGGGTCCTTTGAAGAGTAAATAAACCCCCAAACCATCTGTTTCAGCTGAAAACCAACCAATATATATAGGTATGTATTAGTGTTGTTGATGGATTCAGGTCCAAATCTTGACATTTTTGTCCAAAGTATGAAACTACAAACATTGGCGTCATAAATAACGCTCCAAACTTGCGCTAAATTTTGGCGAGGAAAAACTGGCATGACCATTTTCCAAGGGGTCCCTTGACCTCTGACCTCCAGATATGTGAATGAAAATGGGTTCTATGGGTACCCACGAGTCTCCCCTTTATAGACATGCACACTTTATGATAATCACATGCAGTTTGGGGCAAGTAATGCTGAGTAAAACTTAACAACTTAATGCTTCATCGACACACTCGTCACAGCGTAGGAAAGCACACTGCTGTTGCCAGATAATCAGTCATTAACACTGATTCACCAGGTTTTGTAATGTGCTGACGGCTTAATTTCAAATCCACAGAAAAAAGAGAAAAGGCATTTGTAACGCTACACTGGTTACAGAAAACGAGCCGACGACGTTCTAGAGGCAATTTTTTGAATTTCCAGGGTAGAAGCACTTCAGCCAAAACTCTGGGGTTTAGTTACTCTTTCAATTTGATGTGACATTTTGAAAATGTGGATTCAAACAGGCAAGAAGGATAAAATATAAATAAAATGACATGGTTCTTCACCTGAAGCCTTTAATCTCCCTCTTTATACTGTACTTGCTGTGACAGTTGCTATGGCTGCGTCTTCCCTTGCGTGACATCAGTGGTCGTCCAATTTTTTTTTTCCCTTTCCTTTGGCTCAACATCTAAGTGCCACATAATTTGGTGCAATAATTTGTCGTGTGATTTGGTGCAATGTAATCTGTCACGTAAAGGCTCGAGCCAAACAGATGCATCTGCAGGGGTGTCTGGTTTTATTAATTTGGTCTGGAGACATTATGATTCCTGTTGTGCTCAAAATCATAAACACACACGTGCACAGTCAGAGCAGTGGCCTGATAATCTCTTCTCATTACAGCCCCTGTAGCTGGTACTCTACGCTGTTTAATGAGTGAGGTTCACATACATTTGGTAACAAAAGAAATTAAATAACAAGCACACAATGTGTTCAGATTTTTATGCAACTCTGAGGTATCTTTATATCTAGTTGTTTTTAAGCAAATATTCTGCTAAATTTGACAAAATATTTTTTTTATGGAGCTTGAGGCTACAGAATATGGGACGGATCACAGAGGATTATATTTACCTATTTAATTAAAATGCACTGGTCAAAGAGGGACTGAAGATTGTGATCATCTTTCTGACTCGTGATTTTCATCTGCAGTCTGAACCAAATGCGATGACTTTGATTTCAATGATGAAGGAAGGTTCCCATGCAGTTATTCTATACCCGATAACAGCCGGATTAAACAAAAACATAATTGTTTTCCAAATTGTTATACAATATATGGCCCTTTCATATGTAGTAGGCTATAATAAATTAATAAAAACATTACATTCCCGTCTTTAAGCCCTTTTCTCATACGAACTCTGGTCACCCCCTTGCCATTTCCCAGAACCATTTGACTCATCGACGTCACTTTTTGGTTGTAGTACACACTTAATGCTTAATGTTGTGAACTAAACAGAAACACTTAGTTAGGTTTAGGAAAAAACAACAAGGTTGGGCTTAAAACTACTATGTTTGTGAAGTGAAAATGAAACCGAACGTTGTGAACGCTGGACACGAACAAACAGCTGATTGCAAAGTGAAAGTGAAACGTAACGCACAAGACACGACATGAACAGTGGTCTCCTGGATGAAAGCCTTGTGTTTGTTCACCCTGTGCATCTCTTTCGCTCTTTAAACTACATCACCACACTCCACTTTCCCTGAGCGTTTACTGTTGCTGCAGATTGCTTTACATAGTAGTTAATGGAAAGCCCAGTGCCTATTGAACGCCGACGGCCGGGACAAAACACAAAGTTCTTCATACATCTAGCCTCTTAATTTTGCTCTCAAAGTGCACCACATTGATGCATTTAACTTTAAAATGTACACATTTTTCTCTTTGGGGAGCATCAGGCGCCCCTAGAGGGTCTGAGATCCACCCAGAACAGTCTCACAAAATCCTGTGGGAAACACTGCGATACATAGTGCAATATAAACTGAGCTAAATGGTGAAAGAGCAGCTTTAATGGTCATGATTGAAGGTTCTATATTGCAGGAAATGGCGCTTTCAGGGGTTAATTAGCCTAAATGAAAAATGTCCTGCCATACCTCCCCTTGTCTGTCACTAATCTTGCATCAACCACTTTCAACTCTAACTAGGCGCCCATGACTGCAGGGTTGACATCCAGTTGTGTAGGTTTCTAAATTAGAAGGTATTCGGCTGAAGAGTGTTGATAGCAGCGCTAAAATCAATAAAAAGCAGCCGAGCAGAAGCTCTACTGTCCTCAAGAAAACCAAGAGCATAAAGTCAGTAATCTGGCATTTGTTACAACATGATAGCTCACGCTAATTAGATGGCTTGATGACTGTTGTCAACCTTTTGTGTGCACAGCTACAAGAATAACGTAATGCTCCTCGTTAATGTCCTCTTAGCCTACAGAGGTTAATGGTTGGAAACAATTAAGTAGCGGTGTCGGCTGTGTGAAAGCTTCTCTGTAGCCGTGTGTGACCATGTCTCCTCCACAGCACCTCCACTTCCCTGCCCTTGATTTTTTTGTTTTATGTATCTCTGCACAACTCTGTGGGGCGAATTCACAAAAGGATTTTTTTGCGGCCGCTAAACCTGCACAAATAAGACAAAAAGAAACTTTTCAAAGCACCCGCTGAGGGTGAAATAGACCCCTAACTGCGCTGCCAAGTAAATAGCATCTTGGTGCTCCTGTGCTATTTGTACATATTTAAATTAGATAATATGCAGACATTCTATGCAAATAAGCCTCATTGCAAAAACAGACCAACTCACAAAGATGAGCGCTAACAGCCACGCGTAGTTACAGTGAAATTATTTGCTTCTTCGGAGAGTTGGAGGGAACTGTTGTACATTTATAAGAGGTGTGATGCCAGACTTTCCACTGATCATGGCAGCAGTGATTGTACAACCTGGTCTCACTCCCAACTCGTCAAACACCGCCGATTGGGCAACGCCCCTCAGCATCGGAAACTGACGCACGTAGGCGCCCTTTAGCAACAGTAGCTATATGACAAACTATGCTTTTCGCGTCCCACGTGAAAATAAAAGTAACGCTGACTTATTTTGTGAATGAAATGAATAAAAATGATTTCTTCCCTCTCCCTTGGCAAATTGCATTCTTGCAAAACTTTATGTTTGTGCTGTAATATCATCATCAGTATCTTTTGTCAATTGGACCTTGAGACGGGGCGGATAGCGGTTGAAAGCGATGCACAATTCACGGAGATATCAGCAATCCATCCTTTTGAATTCGCCGGTCAGTGTATCGCTGTCTATGCGCTGCGTTACTATCAGTGTTATGATGTCACAAAAGTATTGTTGAAAATTTGTATAAAGAAATTGGATCCTGCGTACTCGTAAAAGCTTCAGGGCTCAAAACAGCATAACAAACTTTTACGCAGCAAGAAAATTCTGCAGTCAGGTTCCACTTTTCTATGCATATTGTTTGGATGTGATGGATTAATGTGCCAGAAAGCAGAGTTATGGTTCACTGGGCAACACACACATACTGTACACACACAAACACACACACATACTAGTGTGCATGCAAAGCCCTAAGGCATGATAGTAAAAGGATGCATAAATAAACTTTTAAAGTTTTCATGAGGACAACAGTTGCATGATGGATCTCTCTTACAGTACGGGAGCTTTTTCTGCTACAACTTTGCATTAGTTTGATGGTGGATCTTTCTTGTTTCTAGGGATGGATTCAGTTTAAGAGTGACAGAGGGGTGAAAGATGTGTCCTGAGCACAAATAAGTCAGTTTCTGTGTAAAAACACGTCGAAACATAAATCCTATGAGGTGCGAAACTGTTTGCTTACAATTGATTTTCTGCTATTTCACATTCCATTCCAGTGTTGCTGATATTTTCACAGGCCAATTAAACTAAAAGAAATACTATTAAAATCAATATTGGCGACTATGTACAAATGTCAAAACACGACTCAAAAAAACGCACCACATTGTACACCTCGATTGTCTAAATCAAAAAATGTAATCACAGAAACTAATCTTGTTCTGGGTTATGATCCTCGATGGAAACATATTATACTGTGTAGGCATTTATTCCTCAGCTGTCATATATCCAATTTCAGGGATATTTAAGAAACATCACTTTGTCGCTACCCAGATCAGGTGCTGCAGTGCAAGTTTGGTATCAATGCTTCAACCTCCCCCAGTCTCTGCTATTTCTGTTCCTAGAGTCGGCGCACACAGACCCTCAGACGTCACACAAAGCTCCTTCATGCATCTATAGATTCTTTATCCCAAATCTTCCTGCGCCTTTTTCATTTTTCAAATATACAGACCGTTATAGAAACATAATAGAAACATAGAATAATAATAAAGAGAAGCCAAAGCACACATTTTGGGACAAGAGCAGTACCCAGTGATATTTAGAGATATGATGGCTCATAGCAGTTGCCACCCACATTTGCCAAAACACAAAAAGAAGCTTGAATGTGAAGGAAAAAAAAAACATTGGAAGTGCACCGGATGAGTCATTTCTTCATATTATGTGCGAGTTCAAAGGGACATCTCCTTATAGATGCAAGATTGCTCAAAGATGCAACACTTCACCTGCCAAGAATCATGCATGTGATAATGTAATTTATGCCCTGAGCCACGGGGCTGTTATTGGTATTAAAGCACAGAGATATTAAAAATGGACATATTTTGCAACACTACAAACTTATAATTCCTAACTTTGCCCATACTACACAAGAACATACGTTTTCTGTTTTCTGTCTGGACTCTTCTCATCACTGACAGTTTTGCTGAGGGTGGATTTAGCTAACCTGACGTACCAGATGGTTTGATAAACAGAACCATCTGAGAAGCCGTCATTGGAAACTGTTTGGAAAAAGAAATACTTGGCAGGTGATTGGATGAACCATCTGTCAATCAAACTCTTGCTGAAGCCCGTCGGGAGAAGAGCAAAAACACCCTTTTCCATATAGAAAAGCCTTCAGTGCCGTTCTTTGCTCTTCTTTCAATAAAGAAATACTCTCCAGTTCTGATAGAACTGATGCTATTGCAGCTACGCTAACCTCTTCAGGATCGCCATTGTTGTTTTGAACGAACAGTCGCCTCTCACACACTATACGAAAGTCAAGCCGATCCCGACAATGGTCAGCAAAGCTATGATTTTTTGATTGTTCTAAAGATGATCTTTCCAGATGTTCCTGTGGTGTGAGGTATGTTAAGAGTGTTTTTTACATTTCCTGATCTGCTTGGAAGTTCATCCTGACCGTACCGATTTCAAATTGCAAATATTAAACATGTTCAATATTTACGATGGGATATCTTGTTGTGTGTGGGGAACCCAGAGGACAGCTGAGGACGCAGTCACGTGGGAAAGAACGATAGCTAATTGGGAACTAAGCTGACTTAAGCGCAAAGACACAACCGCCATCATAGTGGCCGTGGCTAAAGCATGCATGCAAATTGCAAAGCATAAAGTAAGATGGAGCTCAAAAGTGGAGGACCAACTTGTTGATTTGTGGCAATAACACAAGAGTTTATTTAACGTGTCTCCATGACTTCATCCATTATTTTTCTTTGTGAATTTTCAGTAACAAGTATAAAAACTAACATCGCTAATTTGCCCGTCGTCCGCCGTTTGTTTACTCTAAAGTCACGTTTGATCACGAGAGATTTTGCGAGATTTTAAATTTTTTAGTGGGGACTCTTGTTCATGAATAAATCTGTTAGTGTGTGGTATGCTGTTGCTTTGACCAAATCGTTGCTCTCCACACACTAAAGGAACAAAACTGTGTGGGCTCTCTCACGTTTTACACATCTGTTAGTTTGTTAGTTTGGGCCATCCTTAAGTCACGCCCCTAGCTGCTAGTAGCTCCTCACAGGGCCCTGATTGGTCCTTGATCTGGCTTGCCGGACACAAACACATTACTTGAAGCCTGACAAGATGGAAGTTTGTTTTGATTTGTGATCCTGAGATTCGACATCGTGAGAATCCAGCTGTCGTACAAGGTAAGTGTTTAGCCAATGTGACGTGAGAGTTTGTATTTAGTTCCAAATTATTCGTTTATTGTGTGAAGCTGAAAATAGTTAAATTGCAGGATGCCACAGAAAGTTTGGGTTATGAAACTAAGTTGAAACTGACAGCTTTAAAGCTATTAATAATTGGCACAAACATGAGTCGCAGGCGCTTCAGTCCAGAGCACAGAGAGAGACTGGTCAGTACAAAAAGGTCCATCTGTATCACAAGTGTCTCAAAATAATGATCCAGCAATGGTCACAGTTTATCAGATGCACTCTTCTGTTTTTTAAAATAACACTTGGGGGACAGAACTGCTGGCACTTGCAGAAAGAAATTAAGCTTCAAACAAGCTTTTGTCACATTAAAAATTAAAACCCAGGAGGAAAGATTTCCTCCTCGACTGCTATCAATTTGTGATGTCTGTGATGTATTCCAGGGTGTATTTTGCTGATGAAGTGCTGCAATTTGGTTATTCATTTTCCCTCAGATTGCCTCATTTTCTTTTACCACAGTTAGTGATTTTTCCATGCTGCATGCATGGCTAAAAATACGTGCTAGGACAAACTTGGCAGGACATGATTCACCTTGGCAATAACCTGCCATGGATGTTATATTTTGTCTGCTTAATATTTAATATTTCTTTTACACAATGAAGTGAACAACAGCACTTGAACTACTTGAAATTTTAGGTACTTCTCAATTTATAAAAGCAATATTTAACTTCATTTAATTTACTGTATTTATCATTTGCTTTATTTAGTTAAAGGGACTGTTTGTAACTTTTTAAGCGTATAAATGTAGCGGGTCGTCACACATGCACGCTCGCATATGCGCGTTCGTGTGTGGCCACTGCCTCTCCTCCTCTGCCTGCCTGCCTTCACTCAGACAGCACGCACATTCTCACGTACTCGCTCCACCTCTAGACGTGAACGTGCGCTCACTCCACACTGTAGAAGAGTTAGTCTAGCTCTGAGAATATCTAGTGAATGTTCAGTGGACGTTTGTGCAGAAATAAATGCTGCAGCTCCTCCAGACCAACAGAGGTTTCCCGTGTCTTGTGAAGTGACGGAGCTCCTCAGTGAGTAACGCTATCGTCACGTTACCTACCGGGTGCCGGTGTCTCCCTGCTCTCTCTGGCTGCGGGCGGAGAGACACGCTGCAGAGCCCCGCTGCATCAGCCTGCGCTGAGGCAGGAAAAGCCAACACTAAGATCAGATCTAAATCATATTCATGGAGAGACCTCCGTCTGGTCAGTTAACATTACTGCCAAGCAGCTGAAATATAGAGTGATATTGTGCTTTTAGCTGACGTGTGTCGCCTCACTGTTTTGAACGATGCTCGTTCAGGTATATTTAGAGTGAGCAAACGCGAGCTCGACGCTGACTTTCGTTGATTTCACGGCCACAGGTGTCGCTGTTAACAAGCAATTCTGAAAGTTACAAATAGTCCCTTTAAATTCCCAAATTACCACACGCATCATGCACACACCATTACCAAACAGTGTAGAAACATGATCCCTCACTGGCTTCCCACCTGAAATCACTTCTAATTGTGTTGTGCAGCCATTTTTTTTGTTTTACATTTTACCCATACCTATGTTAATGTGATCGCTGCTTTACTGCGCTTTTAAGGAAAAAAAAATGCTGTTTCATATTACATTCATCAAGCCAATTTCAACAATTTGAATCTTGTGGCAGGGTTTATTTAAAATCCTAATTGGTACAGAAGAAAAAAAAAAGAATACTCTTGAACTCAATCTATCCTTTTCACTTCGAAAACACTTCCTCCCACTCTGATGGTGGGAGATAATTAACATATGAAAAGCCCGCACCTCCCGGCTGAAAGTAAACAGCGCTATTTTGACAAAAATTTAACAATGTGGGATGAATATTGATTCGCAGCTACACCGAGTAATGAATGATGAATGTGTTCCGTGTCTGTATTTCTGAGAGGTCAGCTGTAGTTGTGTAGCTCCTTCCAGCTCGGCTCCCAGTTGAATTTGTCATCGGTGCCGCGGGCAGGAGAGGGTGAAGCGAAGCACGAAAGTAGTTACACTTTACATGTTCTTCAACGAGGAGCTCCTCTATCAGTCACAGCTGAGCGCTCCGTTGTGTGTATCTGTGCGTGGCGAGCGTCACGTCGGTGGCCTTCACAGGAAGCCGTGGCACTATTTCGCTGATGCTTAAGGCAAAGAGAAGATCAACGATGAGTCCACGCTGCAGATTGACACTGACTGACCAGCAGAGTTTCATCACGAAACATGGGTGAGCACTCAGTCATGCTGGAGCATATTACCGGCACTGCACTATATTATCTTCTCCCTACTACACTCTACGCTTCTCAAACCTTGCATTCAATAAATCATACTTTTGCTGCGCAGCGCAACCGAATGTCAGTGGAGGATTTATTCATGCAAGCTGTAAATTTCATGGGTACCTTGCACTGTTTTCTGTGGCAGAAACACACCTAAGGAAAACAAGTCAGGCAACGAAGCATCCTCACACATCAGGATCAGGAACACCTTTTTTTTTTTTGCACTGGCAGCTATGCCCTATTTTACCATAGGTGTTAATGCAGGGTTAACCTGCATGGCAGCTGGATTCTCGCGATATCACAGGATCACGGGATCATGGAATCACATGAAAATCCATCTTGTCAGGCTTCAAGCACTGCGTTAGTATCCAGCCAACCTGTGACCAGACCAATTAAAGTCCTGTGAGGAGCTACTGGCAGCTACGGAACCAGAGTGTATTCCACCGGCATTTCTGACCACGAGTAGCCGGACTTGTGTGTGTGTTTTTAGCGTGAACCAGAGTGTATTTCACCAGTGTTTCTGATCATGAGTAGTCGGACTTCGGTGTGCTTATTCCCGTGAACCAGGGTGTATTTCACCAGTGTTTCTGACCATGAGTAGTCGGACTTCGGTGTTCTTATTCCCGTGAACCAGGGTGTATTTCACCAGTGTTTCTGACCATGAGTAGCTGGACCTCGGTGTGTTTTTTCCTGTGAACCAGGGTGTATTTCACCAGTGTTTCTGACCATGAGTAGCTGGACTTTGGTGTGTCTTTTCCTGTGAAGCAGAGTGTATTTCACCGGTGTTTCTGACCGCGAGAAGCCAGACTTGGGTGTGTTTTTTTCCCCCTGGCCCAGAGTGTATTTCACCAGTGTTTTTGACCATGAGTAGCTAGACCTGGTTGTGTTTTTTCCTACAATGGCAGCTCCAAAAGAGATTAGTGTAGCTGAAATAGCATCAGTTATATCAGAACTGGAGAGTATTTCTTCATTGAAAGAAGAGCAAAACACGGCAACGCGAGGGCTTCCCTCGATGGAAAAGATGTTTTTGCTCTTCTCCCGACTGGCTTCGGCAAGAGTTTGATTGACACCTGCTAAGAGTTTCCAAACAGTTTCCAATGACGGCTTCTCAGATGGTTCTAAGTAATAAGCCACCTGGTGTGTCAGGTTTAATGCAGCGGTCTGCAGAAGGCAATTTAAACCTCCAGTTATACTTTTATTATGCATTACTACACTAAAAGAAACTCTTGCTGGTTGGAAGTTAAAATTGCACTCTGAGATTTTATGTAATTTAAAAAGAAATGTATAAGTACGACTACATTACAAAGTTGGGCAGCTGTATGAGTATGTCGTTCCCACTAATTGGGAGACTGGTAGGAAATCTGATCAAACAGTATGAGACATTATATGCAGTATGAATCCAGCAGCATATTGAAAGCACTTCACATTTTTGGAAATTCAAACAGTTTTTCTCTTGCTGCCACTTGGGACAGCCAAAGTGTGAAGGCGCGTAGTGTAGTTTTATCTTTGTTTTTAAGAAATATACACACACAGCTTCATTTGAAATTCTCTTGGTGTATAAATAAGGAAACATAAATAAAATAACTCACTACTACGAGTAGTATTTTTGATCCACAAAGTCAAACATGTTCCTTGTGCATTCTGTAAAAATAGATATTTTTAAGGCACACAGTAAATGAATTCAGACGAGTACTATATAATACTATATAATTCATTTAATGTACTATATCAAATTTAATTCACGGGTCAAACGTATAAAAGCAATTCACCTTGGCGGCTTTGCCCCTGATTGTTGTATTACCTTTTTCCCTGATTTAATATTCAGCACACATTTGAAGCATCTAACATCAGTTAACAACATCAGACAGTATCTATGAACAATGTCAATAAAAGAAACTCCCCAAAAATACTATTTGCTATTCAGAAGAAGAGCTTTAGCAAAAGAACCATTCTTTTTGCAGACTTTAATTGACAGATCAGTTTAGACTGGTTACGCTTTGACTTCTACAAGCTCTAGCCTTCATCTTGTAGAAACGATGGCCATTTTTCATTAAACCTTCCATCAGTGTAATTAACATTGACGAGCGCCGAGATGTATCCTGCCTCTTTATGCTTGTTTGCACAAAATACAAAGTGCTTCTCTTCCAAGAGGATGAACTGATGAAACACAAATGTAATACCTCTCAAAACGCAGTGAAAAATGAAAACATGACCCTCGCTTTCAACTTTTACCGTCCTGTAAACTTTCAGGCAATTACACAGCTTCCCACATTGCGGAGTAAGTGGGTGCAACAGCTGCAGAATAAACCCTGCAAGGCAGAGGTTCCCTCGACAGCTACAGAGCCTCGCAACAGAGCAGCGTCCCCGATAGTCGCTCCAATAAAACGATGACTTTCTCAGGGGACGTATTCAACTTTATTAGGCAGATCAAAGTGTGAAGAGACAGAAAAAGGGGGAATGACACGAGACAAATGTCCCGGGTTTTATGTGACCTCTTGGGATAGAGGCTGTTGCGTTGGAGTTTGTTTGGAGATTTCACTGCTTTTATTATGTTCTCTCTCTCTCTCTCTCTCTCTCTCTCTCTCTCTCTCTATTTTCAAAAAGATGAGATAATATTTGAAGAGTCTGAGCATGGTACAGTATATAACTTAGAGGCTAAATTGTGGGTGGAACTTGTTGTACTTGCATATTCACTCAAGAAACCAATAATTAAATATAATTTCAACAGTAATAAATAAAAATTGTGTTGCATTTGGCGTTTCAAAACTGCATTCTCAGTTACGTTTCCTGTGTTTGACCAATCTATCCATCCCGACCTCCCTCGCTTTGTGGACTTCCACGAACTTTTATTGGAAATGTATATGTGATACCTCAAAAACGAACGTAATCCGGGATAAAATACGTTCCCTCGAACCGTAATTGACGATGTAGTTTAGTTGTATGGGAGCTAGGACTGTCAATCCATTAAAATATTTAATCACACAATTTTTTATGTGTTCAAAATGTACCTTAATGGGAGATTTATCAAGGATTTTATACTCTTATCAACATGGGAGTGGGAAAATATGCTACTTTATGCAAATGTATGTATTTATTTATTACTGAAAATCAATTAACAACACAAAAAAATATAATATTGTGCAGAAACCCTCACAGGTACTGCATTTAGCATACAAAATATGCTCAAATCATAACATGGGAAACTGCAGCCCAACAGGCAACAACAGCTGTCAGTGTGTCAGTGTGCTGACTTGACTATGACTTGCCCCAAA
>CAKAOI010048291.1:0-128189 GCA_916701655.1 Sebastiscus albofasciatus
TGTGTGTGTGTGTGTGTGTGTGTGTTGTTCGGGTGGTCTGTGTGAGCATAAATTTAAAGGCTTTGGTGATGTGGGGTCATGTGTGCAGGATTATTGGCTTGCTGTTGAATTTCAGATGTTGCCGTCTTATCTTATCACCTACGAACTAGAGTGTAGAGAGTTCAATCATATTGATATGTTTTCATGACCTTTATTTTTTTTTTCTGGAATCAGGAGCATTGTTTGTTTTTATTTTGTACTTTGCTCTTTAAGAAGGATATTTCATTACTGAGGTGTTAGGGAAAGGCCAATTGGCTACACTTAGCTTTTAAACCTGGCTTTTAGTCAGAGAAACACAACAAATGTCTCGTATAGGAAACAGAAAATGAAAGGCGCTGTCATCAGTTTGCACTGAAATGATGCACACCCACTATTTATCCCCAAAAACGTGCTATGAATATGCATTTCCCCGTCAAAGCAACACGTCCTGTCTCAGTCTGACGGGGGATTTGCATTTCTCACATCTCAGGGTTTTTAATTATGAAATGAAATTTCACCCCAGCATGCCTAACATAATTGCTATCAAAATGAGAGATTTGCCAAATTGTCCCAAAAGAGCTAATTGAGGACAGAGAAATACTGATTAGTTTTTTTAGGTTTGATTCTCTGAGCACACAAGATTTAGCATTTCATATGTGTGTGTATTGCTTATTTTTTAGCTTATATGTATAGTATGTTTTTATTAAATTCGTAACATAAATACAGTAGAGCTTCTGCCTGTGTGTGACTTCTTGAGTGCAAATTGGAAACCATCCTACCTTTATTTCAGTATCCTGGTTGCTCTGATCACCACTGTGTTAAAAAGAAACCTTTAAAATACAAAAAGTATTGAACGTTTTGTGTATTTTCCATAGCTGGAATCAAATCTAAAGTGACTCCTCCATGGGGTTTGTAAATCCAATGTCTGGTTATTTTGCATGCCTTTAAGCAGAGCATCACTTGTGCCACAGGGCCTTTGAGTTTGACCAGTTTTCATAAGAGAGGATGCCTCCCAGTCTGCAAGCGTTAGATTTTTTCTGATGAATAATGTATTCATAGTCTGAAGCTGCAGACGCGTCTCACTGTGTGTTCAGAGATGCTTGACTTTCACACGTCTCTGCTGGAATGAGGCTGAATCAAGAGCTTGTCTCGGATATCGACAGCTGTGGGGAATATCCTGCTATGCACAGAAGACAGAGAGAAAAAATGTCTGTGATGTGAGGATATTTCTGAGGCTACATTAGGAGGTTTTATAATGGTGACTGTATGAACGCCCACGTATTGGCTTTGCAGGTGGAACTCTGGCTGATAGCAAGATTTACATAATTTTGTGTGTGTGTCTCCATTCTGAAATTATAGTTTTTTAATGTCGCCATGATTATAATTGATAGCATACAGGGGATTTGCAATATTATTAAACCCATGTATAATATAAAACAATAAAATACACTAGTTTGCGATATATCCCGCATTTTTTTAAGCTTACATTTTTGTTCAACAGTGTCAGAGAAATGTTGACTCTATAGCAACTTTTACACAATATTATGTGTTGTTGTTGTTGGACTCAGTTGGCAACCTCCGGGTCTGAGAAGTGAGGCCAATACAGAAGTGCTGCCACCCATGAGAGCCGGCTGTCAATCACTCGCGAACTCCGACCAAACGGTCAAACTAGGCAGCGCTGATCAAATATGAATCAATGTTACGTTAATGCCTATTTCTCGCCTCAAATGTTTTCAGGATCATCTTGTAAAACAGAGCCATGAGGAGGTGCAGAAGTCTAGTTTTCTCTCAGAACACTTGAATTACAATATGCTGAAAGGTTATTATGGAATTTTTGCCCAATGATGCCAAAAAAGTGTTGCCGACTGAAGCTTTAATATTATATGTGTCTGCCCAACATGTTGGAGTCTTTATCATTATTCTTACAACAACAATTATTATGGAGTTTGAGACTTCTGGGTTATAGCTGAAGTGGATCAATATTAAGGATCACATTGCTTCCATTGGGCACAAAAGCAATCAAACCTGTTTTCCTTTCATAACAGAAATGATTGTAGCATAGGAAAGATGGTTTCTTATCAGCGTAGGTATTGGTTTCTACCTGGTCTCCTGTCAGCGGAGGGATTTTGACCCGCAGTCATAAAACGTTCCTGTTCTAAGGTGTGTTGCTGAAGCAGTTGTTTTCTAACAGAGATAAATGCCTGGTTACTTCTGAGATAAGGGAGTGTTACACTGTTGATCTAAATGTCTTTATTACAGTTTGATTTAACAACAGATAATATTTCTACGTGCAGTGCGTTGGTAACCTCCTCACATAAGTTGTCTATATAACACAGAAAGTTGTAGATTATACATGGATTTGTGCAGGGAAGAGTCATTTGGAGTTTCAAACACCAGTCCCATCCCCACTCCGTCACCATTAATGGATTGCAGCGATTGCTTTGAAGACGGGGAAGTGGTCAGCGCGATGATTTGTAAAAGTCACTTCAGCACAAATGGCCAGACGACCGGGAATCTGGGTGTTCTCTGAAGCTGACGGTAAATCCCGTAGAGACTGCAGTGCCGTCACACCGCGTAGGTCTCCTGCAAAGATCACTCACGCCAGACTCCATTAGCAAAAGGCTGCTCTCCACATGTCACCGCTGGAACAAAGGCACATGTATTCATCCAACACTAAAGGAGGAATGCTAGCAGCCATAAATAAGGTTTTGGTAAACACGGTCTGACACGAGAAAACGCTTGTTGTAATTTATAAAATACAAGGTTGTGTAATGCTTAAACTGGAGTATTTGCTGTAGGGCTTGATTGAAGTGTTCAGATCTGCAATGAAATGACTTTCAGATAATCTGAACTGAGAGAACTCAGAGTCGGGATCAGATGATGAAAGAGAGCGGTGATTCTTTAAGACAGGAGTTGATTGTCAAAGCAACATTTGTGTCACCTGCTACTGTGTTGGTACTGTGTGTGTGCTGTTTCTTTTATGAAAAGGTGCTCTGTAATTTGGAGCTATAGATGATAATATGTGATGTTATTTCTGCAGCTCAGCCTTGAGTGCACTATTGAATTATCCACACTAGTGCAGTGCCCGTTCGGAACAGGATTTCTGTCCCCCCAGAAGTTCTGCTTGCAGCTCTGTCGATAACCGTGGTTGATTAAGTTGACTGGATGAGCGGTTCTGGAGATATGCGAAGAGCAGCCACATACACAGACAGACAGACGGAGATTCCTTCCGTTATAGTTAGTTGATGCTGCTACAGCGCCACCAATTTGCCATGATCACTCAGACATCGTATCTACACATATCCGCCAAATGTGGTCGCAACAGCACAAAGCGTTCAGGAGATATGACGTTTTTTTTTTATTATAAGCCCTACGCTGCTAACGTTGTGGGACAGCTATAGCAAAACTGTACGGAACATCAAAAATCCCAAAAAGTAATTTCTCCCGGCTTGGTCCAGAGATGTTCTGTACAAAATTTGGTGACGATTGCTCAAAATTTGTAGGAGTAGTTGTGAAAAATCCCATTTGGACAAAATTCCAATTGGTGGAAAATCTCTTCAGACACAAATGGGCGTGGCTTATATGGATAGATTCGTCTGGACCCAGGAGAAATAATATTTTATTTCTGAGACTTATGGTTCAAAAGTTGCTGGCCAAAACATAAAGTTCATTGTTATAGCGCCACCATCAGGCCAAATTGCACCACATTCGACACTGCACTCCCTTGGATCCTGAGCAATACACCCGCCAAATATGAAGTAGATCTAATAAGCGGTTCTTAAGATATGAGAATGACAGACTGACAGGTATAGTTAGATAGAAGAAATAAACATCGCAATCATTCAGCAGTAGTGCTTTCATGCACTTTTTGGGGACATCTGCCAAGTATTATGTTACTGCATTTGTGATTATGGTTTCCCTGATGTATTAACAGTATTGGTTTTGATATCCAGCTGCTGTCACAGTGACATCATGGTATTGATTTCCCGAATGGCTGCCATGGAGAACTGAGTCACGTTTCCCGGAGAGGGTTGACGATAAGCCTGTAAAGGAAACCCCCTGTGGGCATGCTATGGGCAGGGCAGACTACATGATGTCGCTTCTTATTTTATACTCTTTTTTTTATTGTAAGGCTCTGAAATGCTGCTTCAAAGATGATTTATGAGACACTTTTCATAACATCACAGTCCTTACCTTCCTCAATAGGCTGAGATTGGATCATAAAAATGCCTCTTTGAGCTCAAGGAGTCAGCCCGCTCTCTTTCACGTGACCTTAATTAGAACGGCGGCAACAGATTGTCATTTGCATGAACGTGCCCCAGTGAGTAGATGGGAGGTGGCGTGCATATGGGGGAAGGATAGTGGCACTTCAGAGCCAGTTTGCTTAACAGACCCCAAAGGTGCCGTCAATTCAGAAGTGTTGTTATTGCAGCTAATTATAATAGTGGATACATTTGTTTTGTCTTTCAAAATGAGAATAATTGTGTGGTGTACAGGTGCAATTTGTGTGAAATTACACAAAAAGCTGAATTTATTTTATCTTTCTATGTAGCAAATTCTAAAAATTTCACGCCGTTTACCATTTCCATTGATCCATTAATATATACAACAGATAAAGAAACTCTACAGAGCATCATTATTTTTCAAAGTGTACCCTGATCTTGACAAAAGATCCGCCTTATACCTGCTGGGAATTTCTGCCTCTGGAGAACGGGAGCCATGCAGCGCTGCAAGACTCCTCCTTTCATTTAGTAGGCAGCAACATTTAGATGTTACATGCCTTCGGCTGTTTGCTTTCAAGTAAAAAAAAGAAAAGCCTTTGTTCTAGCATTGATGAAACATCCATTCTGTGGTATCAGATTGTGATTTTGTGTGGTTATTGCATTGTGTCATGAAATGCGTGTACCATGTTTGTGTTTCCACTGAATGCCGGAGACTGAGAACATAATCTGCCCCATCAGGTATAGTCAATCAGAAAAAAAAAAACAAGACACAACAACAACAACAGCAGAGTGGTTTATTGACTAGGTTTCTTGTTTTCGCCTGTGTTCAATAAATGTTCCCGTAATAATTAGAATCAAACATGTTTTTTATTCTTATCAGAATCCATATCTTTTCTTTTAATAAGCAAAAGGATTGTACAATATTTCAGTCACCTGCGGTTTTTGCCCTCCATGAGACAAATCATCTGCCCTGTTTTGAATTTGTTTTTGTAGATCATTATCCCTCTCATTTGTCAGGCTGGTTGTCAGTTATACACATGCTACTGGCCAGTTTAATATCTCACTTCATCACTCATACTGTTATCAAGCGGCTAACTACGACTCATGCAAATATTCTCTGCAGTGATTTGCATTTGCGCTGCAGACACTGATCAATGCTCTATTGTCTCTGCACTTTCGTCTCCTGTATAACTGTAGTAGCACACTAATTCCCCCACATATTATCTCACATCACATGTATTTCTCTGATAAAACACAAGCCACAAAAAAAGGAAGAGAAATGTTTATTTTGCCGTACTCCATATCCACCGTTCCTCCTGTATTGAATATTGTGTTGACCGACAGCTAGAATCCCTGAAAGCCTCTGCTGACATGTTATTGCTCTGGGTCAGAAACAGGCAACCAGGAGTTAGCCTTTATTCTCCCCCATATCTACTCTCTGCACTTCCTCCCTGCTTTTTTTTTCTTTTCACTGTCCACTATCTTTCTGCCTCCTTATAAAATGTCTCGCTCTGCTCAGAATTATTGACTAGTCTGGATTCCCGTGAGACTGAGCTAGTGGCGTGTTGTTGTCCATCAGCAGCAGCACAGAGCTTTTTTTTGAATCCCCAGACCAAAATGATTTATCATGTTCAGAGTCTGAGGCTGAATCCGCCCTGCCATCTAATAACAGCTACATACTGTACAGATGGGCAGAAAATAGTGTATGAATAAATACATTTTGAATGAAAGGAATTGGACTGCTTTAGATGACTGAATGCTATATGCTGCATACAGTAAGAAATATTTATTTTATATATTTATATAGTACCTTTTACTCAAACCGTGTAATCAGTAGACCCAGTCGCAATAAGATTGACGATGTGACAGTGGCGTTGCTCTGGTGTTATTAGTAACACGTGTTTTTGTAGCTATGAGGTACAACAAAATGTTTGTCATGAAAAAAAAGTCTGATTCTTGGTTTCCATTGATTGGCTTGTTTGTGTGTCAAAATTTGCACTTTGTCAAGGTCAATTCATTGCAGGAAATAGCTTCTGCAGATAAAATACTGAGAGATATGACACACTATCTACAGTGACACGTATTAGTTTAGAAAACACTTAAAGGGACAGTGTGTAAGATTTCGGGGGATCTATTTGCAGAAATAGAATATGATATTCATCACTATGTTTTCATTAGTGTATAATCACCTGAAACTAAGAATCGTTGTGTTTTCGTTAGCTTATGCTATGTTCATTCTACGAGCAACAAAAGCAACATAACGGCCAGCTACATTGTCACAGAGTTGCCGTTGAAGTGTTGCTCAAGCGCTCGTTTATGTAGTTTTCTAGTTTGAAGGCACTGGGAATTGGCTAACATGGAATTGGCCATTTTTTTAGATGGAACTGAATAGGGTGAAACAAAAACAGTTAGTCAGTTTATAGCTTCATGTTACCAGCTTCCACTGAAAATGGCTTGTAGGCTGTTGCTGTGTCACTTGTGTGAACACAGAGAATGAGCCCTTCATATCTAGTGAGCGGGTCTTCGTCAGAGAGACCACCATGTTGCTCCGCCATGTTTCTACAGTAGCCCAGAATGGACAAACCAAACACTGGCTCTAGAGAGAGCTTTTCACATTTTTACGTTATCTGAAGGCCACCGCAGTTCTCCGACACACTTGGGAAGGGAGGAGTGAGTGGAGAGGTATTCAGTTGGTTGCAATCTGCTTTAGATGCCATTAAATCCCACACACTGGTCCTAAGAGACAAGACTGCATGGTGATATTCTATATTTTTCTTATTGTTAACAAATACCGTGAAAAGATGAAAAGAGTTCATATCTCATACTTTCTATATTCCCTTCTCATGTTTGTGGCCCCAAAGCCCATTTGTCTCTACTGAAGACAAATGAACATGGGTCACAAATATATTGTTTAATTTCTTAAGGTCTTGGTAAATTCTTAAAAAAAACTGGACGCTGTAGTTTTTAGCAAATGGTACTCAAACAGGAGTAAATAGTGCATTTGTTGGGGGCTACTGTTTTTACTAGATACCTATGGTAGCAGGACAGTGTACAGTATGTGCGATCAACTCAAAGTATTATTGATGTGTTTTTAATAGTTTTTTGACAACAATGGACTCTATGGCACAGTAATACGCTACATTAGCCTTTGGCTACACAGAAAGTACTTTGGATCTATTGATTGTTGGGTTTTGTCTTTTTATGGGATTAGTTAACGATAATAAAACTATAGAATATCACCAGGATATCCTTTCACATAATTCAAAATTGAATGGCTAGTTCCTGTTGGTAATTAATGCATATACACATATATGCATAATGTGTTGAAAACTAATGATTACATTGACTCAGTTTCATCAGTGTGTCTCTAGTTGACTGTCAAGTTTTTATCTCATTGTGACATCACTCTCTCTCACATCTATTTAACTTTGAATAGTCTCCACACGCACATCTTGTTGAATCATTCAAACTTGACCGCAAGTTTTTGCCTCAATATTTTTAACTCCATAAGCTGATGAGGGTCTTCTTTGGAAGCCACCTCCTCGTGATGGGTCGGTTTTCATCATAATTGTTTAAACTCGGCAACCTGAGGCTGCGCCTGGAAACCGCAGGTTGTGCGGGGGAATGTTGATTCACGTGGCGCTGGAGAAGACCTTGCTGCTGAAGATGAATGCTGCTTCATTGTGCTTCATTGTCCTCAACTAATTATTCCAGTGACAAGTGTGACATCACCCCCCCAGCTTTGAACAGAGGTTTTTGAGCAGTATTGAGTGGCTCAAGGTTGCCATCAGATGTGACTTTAAATTGGCTTGAAACCCTGCTATGAAAAGCTGCTGCTGCACGTACAGCAGTATGTGTTGTGAAATTACCTGTTGCTTAGGAACCAGTGTGACTTGGTGCATGAGAGCAGGCTTTGCCAAGGTCTTTGAACACAGGAATCCTTCGACAAGTATTATTCAAATGTAAATTATTGATATTTTCTATGTATGTTACTACGTGGCTCAAACTTTGAAGCAACCTAACTATTTCATCTTCTTTGAAAAGATTTAGTACACCTGGAAATCTCTTGTTTTGCTAATATGAACATGGCTGTGAATGATAATGCCATAATCAGCGTATAAGGTGTTACTCATGCACTCCTTGGCATATTGTTTGCACATTTCACAACCATCCAAAGGGATGTGTAAAAACATATTTTTCAGGTTTACTGAGGATCTGGGGGATGGAGAGGCGTTGGGGAAACAACGCCCACATGTTCGGTCCTGGAACGAGGGTTGTCATTGCTCATTGTCACTGTGCATGGTGATTAAATCCTTCGCCGCTGAATGAAAGACATGGTTCACAGCTATTATTTAACATAGTGCGAGTGTCATATCTGAAGCGTTACACAATACTTCTATTTGAAGATGACACAATCCCAATAATGAACAACATCTGGGACTCTTTTCTGCTTAGGCTGCTCTCAACACCGTTCGTAGCTATACCTACGAAAAGTATTCTTTTCCTAAAGTATCTTTTCCTAAACCTAACTAAGTTGTTTTGTTGCCTAAACCTAACCAAGTTGATTCCTGTGAAGATGGAAGTTTATTTTGAAAAGACTGTATGCATGTAACGTGCGGAAATTGACACATGTTGCTAGCCACAAGTAGGAAAACGCACGAAGAAATGAGGCATAACTTTACGTATTAAGATATCATACAAACTGTTGTATGAAGATACGTTGTCTTGTGAACCTGAGTGCACTTTTCACCAGTTTGCAAGGCTTCAGCTATAGTTTCTAAAACTTTGAAAATGTGAGAATATTCTCATCAAATTATGAATGGGTCTTGCAATGTTTAGATTGACCCCTCCCCCCCTTTTTTAATCTTTGCTGCTGTTTGTATTTAGTTATGACATTTCTTTGGGAAAGGGTGCTAAACGTTTTCCACAAGAGACTTGATCATTTTGGAAACAAACAAAACTTGAACTAAAAAAAAATATGTTATTCATATTTAAATAGCCGTTCTGCAGTGAATTAGCCTTTGAAATAATAAATTATTATTAATTATTAATAGACTTTAGTAAAATGCCAATATAACCTAAAGAGGGTCTTGAATATGCCGGCACTTTACTGCCAATGAACACATTTAACTACGTGGCAAAGGAAGGTAACACTTGATAATTAATCTCCAGCTGAAATAAAAGGGCATCCAGCAAGTGATCCTTTACAATTAAGGTGCAATCAGGTGCAACATCACAGGTGTTGCCCGAGATTAAAAAAAAAGAAACGAGTATCAATAAATAAAAGAAAAACCTACAAAAATATGCAGACACGTTGCTGAACTGAGAGAACTGTGTGGGGGCGAGTTTACAGTCAGTGGATTTTAAAAGCAGCTAATCAAAGTCTTATTATTGCACAAAGGCAGAAAAAAGGCCTGTCCTTGATTAGTGAATACCACTGAAGGAGTGTGAAGCCTCGGACACCGTCCCACCCTCTCTCCCTGATTAGCACTCCCACTGTGAGGAAAAGCGCGGGTCGAATGAAGGCGGCAGACGCAGTCGCCATCAGTGGGGGCAGCATCAGAGGAACAGCAGCACTTCAAATGGAGGTTTTCAAGGCATACAGTCATAAATTTTTCATCTGCAAGCGGCTTTGAGGCAGGAGAGGGGGCAGGCTTCAATTGAAGGCTTCTGACAACAAACCAGGGCTTTCAGAGACAAAAGGTAGACGGGGGAAGGGCACTTGAAATGAGAAACAACAAAAATCCTTTGTTTACAATAGATGAACAAAGAGCTGTAAACAAAGTCAGCGTTTAACTGCCGAAGTGGCAAATATCAAGCCAGCAATCAAAAAGATAATGGCAGAGCAACAATTGTGAATACGTGTCTCAAATATTGGCTGCCACAACAACGAACTTGAATGGATTCATAAATTACAGTTTGTTTTGCAGTCATCTTTTTTTATTGTGTGAACACCGAACAGCTTTTTCTATGAGGGCGTACATATTTAGTGAGCAAATATTATAAATGTTTTTAAAATCCTATATTTGTTGTCTTATAAATCCCCTGGCCACTTTTCTATGTACCATCTAATGCAATTCAACACAACAGCTCTGCCATAAATTCCACCTTTATGAAGTTTACGATGTTACATTTTTGGTGATGTTGTTGGAAATGTATAAATTCAAATACATGTTAAATATTGAGGTTATAGTTAAAGGTACTGGACTACATTATATTGACAAGTGTTTTTAATTTCTGTCCTCTGTATTTACCACATGAGTGGTGCCGAATATTAGAAACACCTCTGAATATAATGCAGTCAGGTACAACACCACCACTATGACCTCAGTGCTAAAACATATAATTGAGTAAACACCTCTATGACAGTGTACAAAATACATTACAATTAATAAAGTTAATACTAATTAAACATTACAGGCATCATGAAAATAGTATAGTAAAAAAACAGTATTGGATTGAGAATAGGGTTGTCGCTATATTGATGCGATTTGACACGGTATTGACGATAACCATGATATTTTTAAATTAAATATCGGTATCCTGCTGATAATACACACATGATAACATCATGTAAATAATCCAGCACCTCCTTAATAGTTACAGACCCTCCCTACACTCGTATTTTGAGTGTAATCATTTATCAAAAAAGACAAAATGCACAATAAACAATTTTTAAAATTGTCTATATATATCGCAATAATATTATCATTAATTCTTTTGGCAATGTTAATTGTGAAGTGAAAATCTGATATTGTGACGGACCTATTATCTAATAAAATGGTTGCTGACTTTCACACAGCAGTTCATTGATTTTCATTGAACAATTTTGTCAAAAATGACGGCCTTAAAATGGCACTCAGCTTTTATTTTGAAATGCACATTTCATGTACTTAAAGCTCACAGTATAATAATGTGAACCCCTCTTATTCTAAGCATGAACCAGAGCCAAATGTGTATTTTTAGCACAGTCCTTTTTTTGGTAGCTGGTGTCTTATTAGTATTCTGTAAATATTGAATGGGCACTTTAAACACCCTGCTGTTCAAAGACGGCACACTATCTCTTTCAAAATGCAGAGATACAAATATATTGCTCGTCTTTGTGCTACTAAACTTCACCAAAACCATCCTGGGCTTCTGTGTCATTATGTTACAGGCGACTCTTTATCTGCAGGGTGAATCAGAAATATGAACCAGTGCTGTGGTAAATGCATCCTGGCCATAAAGCGCTGCCCCTCATCCAGCAGACAGTGGAGCTCTGCAGAGCGCCTGCAAATTTAATGACTGATTTTCCCGGCACTGCTGAATCCTCTGGGTGCTGCAGAGTCTGCCTGGATGCTAATGCAGCCTGACATCTCCAGCCTTGTTTAAACAGCCCATGTTATCCTGAATGGGCTACTGCAATGGCAAATTAAAGGCAACTTTGATACGAAGATCTATCTCAACACTACTGCTCTACTTTTTCAGTACACTCAGATCTCAGCCTCGTCTGATTTGATCCTGAAAATATTGTGTAGGCAGTCTGTGGAAGATGACAGCGCTGTCCTCGTTTCAACACAAAATACAAGATTTAGCTCGTTTACTGTTGAGTCGTGTTTTTATGTATGCAGCGTTCAGAGAATTTAACATGTCAAAGCATGATTCAATATAGTTTGATGCTTCATACAAAATTTATTCTCATACATTTCACATATACGCCATCGTCTCAGCTGAGAGCAGTGACACACACGCTCGGTGGAAAAATCTTCACATGTGTTCTCCTAAAAGGTTCATAAAGCTGACTTCAGATGATGCTTATTCTTTTGTTTAGAAAACATGATATGAAAATGTAGTTATTTTAAATGTTGTTTGACACCGGACCCTTGATTACTAGCCAGTTGACGTGCAGTAATCCCAGTTGTCCTTATAATATGGTTCATCTTGCCAGTTTGGGAATCTAGAACAGATGTTACTTTTGGAAAAAAAGCTTTATCCTCAATGTGGCAGTCAGTTGTCAGTGTCACCACATCTCTGTGGAGATATTGCATGAATTAGAGATTATAGCTTCCTCACTGCTGACAAGTGACTCGAGGCAGTTTGGCTCAATCCAATATATTTTATACGATTAAAGGAGAGGTTCACATTTTTTAAAGTGTGTCTTAAACAGTGGTCTACCTCCGGGTCTGAAAAGTGAAGCCATTGCAGAAGTCTTAAACTTTCATTCTTTCTTTCTCCTCTGGTTGCAAAAAGAAGTCTGATTGTATAGAAGTCTATGAGAAAATGACCCTACTTCTCACTTGATTTATTACCTCAGTAAACATTGTGAACATGAGTTTATGGTCTCAATCTCTAGTTTCAAGTCTTCTTCAATACAGCATGATGTTCATTTAGTAAATTATGGTCCCATTTAGAGTCACATAGACCATAAAGCAGGGTATGCTTTAGGGTGTGGCTACCTTGTGATTGACACGTCGTTATCGCGGCGTTGTCTGGTCTGGGAGTTGTCTGTGTTTTCGTCTTACAACTTTAACCCTTTCACAGTGTGTTTTCAGTTTATGAAAGTTGATTATAAACTTTTCGGTTGCATAAAAATGGCTTATTCAGCGTTCAGTTGTACTTAGCACCCCCCTTTAATGTCACTTCTGGTTGCAAAAAAAACAAGATGCCGTCGGCCAAAAAGCCGAACTCGAGGCTTCAAAACAGCAGTCCACAAACCAATGGGTGACGTCACGGTGACTACGTCCTCTTCTTATATACAGTCTATGATCTTAAAACAATACCAACCATTACATCAAAACCGTTTTTGCTTACTGTAATCATTCCCCCGTTCATTCCCCTTTTTTTCTTTCCATAGACCATGTTACCATGCTGAGCTGTGGCTTCAGCCTGCTGAAGCGTCATATTAGCTTCATATACATTTTGAAATGTATTTTTGCGCACCTGACTATTGTTTTAAGACAGACATGAAAAATTGTGAACCTATATTTTAACAGAATTGATTGTCTCATAGGATAAGATTTCCCGATAAATGTTACTTCCCCTCACATACTTTGTCCTAAGTAAGAAAAGCACTCATGTGTTTATTAATTTCTAATAAATATTCTGGGTCAAAGTCCATTAATCCCAACCTGCAAGCCGGTTGAAAGGATTGTGAGTTTGACGAGTGATGGTGGAAGCATGTATGTACACTGTGTGGTGAGTCCAGATCCAGCAGTGGCATCTAGATGAAGCTATGCATTTGTTGAAGAGATTAAGGGCGGCGTGGTGTCACAAGGGCGGTCAGGCCTCGAGCTGTATGACTGGAAGCAGGTGGCACGTTTCTTACGTCCTGGCTAAGAGGGATTAGGCCTCTGAGGGGAGAGGGAGCATATTTGATTAGCCTGTTCAAAGGATTGGTTGGATAGAGGGCTGTTCATGTGATTAGCCAGGCATTTTGAGCTGGACTGATTTCTGTGGAAGTGGGTTTTATAACATCTTGTGAAACACAACAGTGTTATTTCAGTGGAAAGGACCTCTTGCCTCCTCTGGAATTTAAAAAAAGCTGGTGAGACTCTGCTGCATGTGTGCACACAGTATGGAAAACAATAATGTACTAAGGAGTTGTTTAATAGATTGGATTTGCTTAATAGATTACTTGTTTGGTAGCATGTAAGTGGAATATTTTTTGTACATATACTTTAAGCAGGGGAATCCATTTTTATACTGAAGTAGATTTATAGTGACTTAATTTGTGTTTGTGAAGTTTAAAATTGAGGTTTCTTTGCTGGAAACAACCAGAGTTATGTTATAATGATATTAACGTTTAGTGTATTGTACGGCGGCCCTGAAGAAAAACACAACCTTTTAGAAAACACCATGACGACGTGAATCTCCGCTGTGTGACGTACAGTTTAGGGAAAGATTTCCTCAGAAAAACTGACTGGCTTTATTAGAACAAATAAAATCCTCTGAGAGTTATCTCCTCAGTATGTTGCATATGTTTGCATCTCTGCATTTTCACACGCAGAGTGGAGTGGTTGAGTCCTGGTGGGCGGAGGAGTCAGGAGGTGACCCATTGCACCCACCAGCCCACACACAGCCCCTCCCGGTAGGAGCTGCAGGCCTGCAGGGAGGGTGAGCAGCCAAAGAGTGCAACACCACCAAATAGGATGGAGTTATTGGGTAATGTTGTGTGGGCTCGACTTTAGATTGTACATTACAGTACAAAGAGCTCAGAGCACGGAACATGATCCGTCTGGGTCAAGGTTTACCAACCTGCTGCGGCTCATTTCATTGGGATGATTTTTGCCGACTCCCTTCTGAATTTCTGTGACATGCTAAAAGCCATGAATGCGTTCAAGCAATCCTACTCTATCTGCTGCTCAAACATTTATAGGTCTTTTAATCCTGTAATTGAACGTGGTAGAGAAGAAACGGGCAGGAGTGGTCTTTCAGTATTTATGTTCAAAGATGAAACTGTTGTAAATGCAGAGCTGTGGAGCGCAGCATTTTTAGCATCCTTGCATGTTGTTAATTGCTACACTCTGAAAGCAGTTACCAACACGGGATGTGTCAAAATATAGAAGAGATGACTGACACTATAACTGATATGAGATATCACAGTTGATTGAGATCATGTTTGTTGTGCAGGCACCAGATCATAGAATGATCAAGCTGTTTGTAGAGCTTTGGCCAGCTAATGCACATTAATGCTAGGCCATGCTCAGGTATGGATTTAACCTTTACCACTCTACCCCTCTTTTTCACAGACCCATTTTTGGGGGTACAGCGGGTCTTTAGGGGGAGATAGCATGTCAACAGTAGACGTCACATAGAAGTGGTGTGACATAGAATGTGAGATGCAGCTCAGTACTGTGTCTCAAGTTGTTCTAGTCATAAATCAGAAAAAAATTGTATTCATTAATTCATTTAAATAAATTTTGAAAGTATAAAAGGGCTTAGAACATTATGATAGAAGTATATTATTTCCATTCCCATGCTCTGTTATGTCTCATAAGTTCTTGCAGCAGTTTTTGGGTTGATACCATTTGTTACACAGATTTGGTGCTAAATTTAACCAGTTTTTACCAATCGAGAATTGATAAAAATTATCAATAATCCCTCCAAAATACCACATTAAGACACCAAGACATTGAGGAACAACATAGAAAAAGTCATGCTGTGATTTAGTGTCAAACACTTTTGACATTTGAAGATTTCTGCAAGAATTGCATTTGTCGGCAATTGGATGGCGAGCACTTCTGTTCTGGAAACTGCTCAGAAACCCCCTTATTGTCAATATACCTAGGAAAGCCATAAATCCTCTGAATGCCATAGGTCTGTTGTTTGTGGCTGTAGAGTTTCATGAGGCTGTGATTATCCTAGCGGTCACCACAGGTCATTTTATACAGTGACGTCAAGTTAAAAAAAATGGTCTCACTATAATGAAATGTCTCCTATGGGGACTAACATCATCACACGTGAGTACAGTTGGGCTCATTGGATCCACAAGAGTCTCAGCTTTACAGTGATGTGTAAATTGATTATGTGATTATGTAATTCCAAAACTGTTAAGGGACCCCAGTATGCAGAAACCAATTTCAGAATATCTTGAGGTCAGAGGTCAGAGGTCAAGGGACCCCTTTGAAAATCGCCATGCCAGTTTTTCCTCGCCAGAATGTAGCCTAACTTGGTGCATTATTTAGCCTCCTTCCCGATGGTGGTTGGTACCAGTGGATTCAGTATGTTTCATATGATACCAGTACCTTCATTCTAGCTCTAAAACTGAGCCTACAATCTCGGATAGACATTAAAGTCGGCCGAGTTGCTGGCACCCTCAAGGAGTGGAAGAGGTTAATGCCTCTAGTGCTTTAGATGTATTTTTGTGGAGTTATTTTTCATTTTCAGCCACACTAACTGACTCAAAGTGAAATGCAGAGCTCTGTTTAGGTGCAATGATGCAAATGTGTCTTCAAATAATTCTCAGTGTTTAAAAAGCAACCCACATTTTCTAAAGTCCCATCACTGCTTTCACCAATACAGCTAACCTTTCAAGCACTGACTGAACTCCCAACATCAAGAGAAGAGAAACATATTGATATGCATGTGTCTCTGAAGTCCCTCTGCCACCGAGGATAGACATTAATTTGGAGGTGAAAATTTCATCTTATGCTTCTGAGAAACTGTTGCACTTGACTGGCCTCTTTCTGAATATTAACGCAACATATTTTCCTCAGTGGTTTGTTGGGAATATTGGCAGCAAAACGCACATATCTGTGTAAAAATTGCTTTGCCTTGATGTGCTCGACGGCCCAGGAAAAGACTTCAGTGATGGTGATAATTGTCGAGCATGGGTCTGCTCATTCATGGAGCATGGTGTCTGCCTGTTAAGTGACAGAATAATTACACACGAGGCTAAATAGGGCTCTCAATGAGCAATAGCAGTGGATGTGGAGGGAATACTGATGGTCCAGCAATGTTTCTGAAGCCTCCTCCCTTTGTTCGAGTCTCTGCTTTATTTGCCAACGGCAGCCTCCTCCCCTCTGCGGCGAAGCGAGCTCATTGGAGGACGGCGAAGTCACGGGTTGGCGATCAGGTCCGCAGAGTGACGGATTCTAACTGTTGCTAAGGTATTTTGAATTGGTTAGTTGACCATTAGAGGAGTTAATTTGCTGTCCGTCTTCACCTGCTGAATGCTAGGAGATGGCGTGGAATGTGTTCAAAGTGTGAAATCTCAGGATTACTCAGTTTCTCATCAGCGGGCCAGACAGTCTGCACTATCACTTGCTGTCTGGGGTGTTGACAGCTTCAGGCGATATTTGTTATTGAGATTTGACCCGCATCGTGTTGGATTTCTTTATATTGAACGTCTTTTAAATCCTCTGCCAGGAAGAATTTGGCAGTGACTCCTGCTGTCTACAGATAGGTCTCTTTTAAATAGGAGTGGGAAGAAAAGCTCAGGTTCACCCTCAGTTCAGAGCTCATGTAGAGGGAGAGCTACAGTATTTCAGCGCTGCAGACTGAGACGTCATTGAAGGCAGGAGTCAGAGGAGCTCCCTTTAAACCCAGTTATCTCTGCATGTATTCATTGCATACTGCATATGTAGTTTCAATCTCTGAATTGCTGTATTTCTGGGAATTAATTCTTTTTTTTTCCTGTTCTCCATTTCATTTTATTTTTATTTTATTACTCATATTGCATTAAAAACAAAATTAATCTATTGGTGGTTCCATTGCAAAAATATTTTGTGTTGTAGCCATGTTCTCTAGTCTCCTTTTTTTAATTAACCTTTATTTATTTTTACCCAGAAATCCTCATTTAGCTTAGGAATCTATTTTTCAAGAATGTCCTGCCAATATAGACCGCAAAAAAAATGAGTTACAGACAAACAGGTAACACAAAATATATGCCACAAATCAGAATAAACCATAATCAGAACCAAAATCAATTTTATTTGCAAAGTACATACATACAAGGAATTTGTACAGTATGTGAGTTTTATGAAATGTACTTGCACAGAAATATAAATAACAGCTAGGAGAAAGAACAACAAAGCTGGACAAATAAAGGTGAAGAATAGACAGGACTGTTATGTACACAAGTAGAGAAAAAAATAGATGTGTATATAGATATTACATAAATATATATATAAAAAGCACCAATGACCAACAATAAAATAAGAAAAAAAATAAAATATATGTATATATATATATATGTATATATATTTATATATATATATGTTTATATTTATATATGTTTATATTTATATATATGTTTATGTTTATATTTATATATATTTATGTTTATATATATATATATATTGACATCATTTAAGTGTAAACAATAAAAATAGTACAAAGAAATAAATACTGAATGGATATACATATATACTGTATGTACAGTAAGTAGGAGTAGGTATATTGACAGTAAAAATAATCTTTATTTGTATAGCACCTTTCTAAACATAGTTACAAAGTAACAGATGATATGTACATATTTAAAAAAAATTGTGCATTAAAGACTGTAACATTTGAATCAATAACAGCAGCACTGGATATTTTGGTGTTAGAGGGAAATAAAATGTTGAATATATATATATCTGTCTTTCTATCTGCTGTGCCGGCTGACAGTCGGAGCATCACCTCCTCCTTGTGTTAACACCCCTGCAGCCTTCACACAGCTACCATTTGGAGCCAGTCCAGGTGAGCTCACCCCTCCACACAAAGACACACGCTCCAACGTCTCTTTCTGGATAACAAACTGGTGCAGAGAAATATGTTCTATAACACCGTACTGAAGGTGACAATGTTTTTGCGTACCTTTCACCGCCTCCCCGCACCTCCACCTGTCGTTTGATTGGTATGACAGGCCCTTATAAGCTCAGTGGAACGCCGTCAGCACTTGTCTCCTGTTACCTCTCTGCTCTACTACACTCCTCCTGGTTCTCTAGTTTAAATTTAGGCTCACCTCAGACCACACACACCATCGTTATGTCTGCGATATCGAGGGGAGATGAGAGCCGCTGGCCCTGTCTGTGATTCTGGGGGAGCTCATCATCCCGGCTGCGTGGAGCAGCATGAGGCTGGGCTGCCTGGGACTGTTGGTATTGAGCAGGGAGGAGCGCCCCGGGCACAATCCATCAAAAAGGAGCTGTTTGCACTGTGGGAATAGACATGAATAATCCATGCTTTCTTTACCCTTTCCTGTGTAACTATGCGTATCCCATTACATTCTCTGTTGCCTTTTCTTCAAATATCCAACCGCTGTATTTGTATTAAACATTTTTATTTAACTCAATAATGGTTTTATAATATCCAGACCTTATCTACAAATTTAACGTATTTTGTACAATCTTAAAAATATATTTCAGAGAGAAACAAAGCTGACATGTTGTGCAGATTGATATGTTTGTTGTTGTTTAGATTTACTGAGTTCAAGATCGCATTGAGATTACCTGTTAAAATAACAGATTTTGATATATGGCATTTATTTGAATGTAAATGATGCATCAAACCGGTGAAAACCGGTGAAAACCGGTGAACCGGCGGCAGGGTCAGACCCAAGGCTCATTGATGCACGTGGGGAGCGAAGGCTGGCCGGTGTTGTCTGATCCAATAGAAGAGCTACTGTAGCTCAAATTGCTGAAAACGTTAACGCTGGTTCTGATAGAAAGGTGTCAGAACACACAGTGCATCGCAGATTATTGCGTGTGGAGCTGCGTAGCCGCAGACCGGTCAGGGTGCCCATGTTGTCATAATGTTACAGCTGATCGGTGTACTTCTTTTGCACATCAGTCAAGTTTTTTCTTGACGTACAAATATGGATCTATAGGATGTCAAATTAAATGCATATTATTCTTACTATGCTACTATTAAAAGGAAAGTAATTCAAGGTGAACAATCACCCTTAATCATGTTATTATGAGATAATATTTATGACTGTTTCATGTGGGCAGCCCTCACTTAACTACTGTTCTTTTATTTGTAAAATTATTTTTAATTAGCCAAACTTACTAGCACTAGTAGCACACAACATTTACATTTATTATAGGTAATGCCATGTACTACAAATTTGCTCACTACTCCACACACCTTTGGCCTGAGCTCCGCTATATTCTGCTTCACACAGTAGTATTGAATATCTCTGTGATGCTTATTATATATTACTGAATCAAGGTCAGTAAAACTGTGGGCAGTAATACCAGTGGTGCCTCCTTTATTTTGTGGTTATTGGGACTAAACTGCAAGGTCAGTTCCAGCAGGGAGATGAAGGACTGGAGGATTGGTTTCAGGTTAAATCAGCTTGAAGCCGGTCTAACTCGGTGTGTAAAGAACAGATTTTATGGATGAATCGGGCTTTGGGGGCTTTCTAGTTTGCAGTTTTTTATAGTGGTCATAAACATTGATTTGTGCATCGTTTTTAATGGAGGACCCTCTTGAGAGATCTGAGCTGTAATCACTGTTTGTGAAGTCCTGTGGTTCTAGTTCCCCAATGACAGATGCTAGCCTTGCTAACCATCAACAGTATTTCTTGCCAGGTGAATTATGCCGTGAATGCTGCACTGCTGAGGAGGTTTTATGCTACAGTACTGGATTATAGTTTAATGGACTACTGCCCCACTGTGGCAGCAACATTGCTGTGCCCAAGTGCCACATTGTGCCTGTTTCCTTCCTTTTACCACTCACATTTACAACCTTCACTGGGTGTGAGGTGAGCACACTTCTCCCCATCCAACATGAGCTAGTTTATAAATTTATTATCATCCCCACATTTTCCTCTATTGGGCTGATAAATGGATTAAATCCTCTGGCGGTGATGAATATCCAGGGAGGGGTTAACGGGCTGTGGATTTGAGCAATTATAATGTGGACAAATCATTTCGCTTTAATTAGATCTTGGAATATCTGATAAGATACCCAATCGCAATTTTCCTTTTTTGCAGCTCTGTGCCAGTGAGATGAAAAAGATGCTAACTTAATCAAGCAAAGTGAGAATTTGATATGAACTGAATCTTTCCATTGATCTTCTGCCCACCAGGTGGTATTGAATAGCCTGAGTTTAAATGCTTACATGTGATACTGCATAACTTAAACTGACCAGTAGAGATGTGCCATGTTTGCAGATTGGACGGCGTGAGGGATTTGTGGTCTCTCTTTCCTCTCCTGCTCAATAAATCAGTCTTGCTTTTAGGCGCCCCTGAAAGCTTTGGAACAGCCCACTGAGGAACCCTCTACAGTAGGTCTTCTGCCTACCGTGGCTCATATTGTCCCTTACTATCACTCAAACAGGTCAGTCAGAAATAATATCCCCCAGCTTTTATTCTGCCTCCATGAGCAGTATAATCAATATGCTCTGGCTGTATTGTGCAGCTGGTGGGCGAGGCCGGGTGCTTCTTACAGAGAAGGCAAATGCACACCAGCATGCACACATCCTGCAGCCCACTAATGCACCTCAGGGCTCTGACATCAATTAAGAGAGACAATGGACAACTGGCCTGTGCATCGCAAGGCTAAAGAGCTTGAACGCGTGAAGGGAATGTGGGCGTGTATGTCGTGAAAGGAATCGCCATTACTGATTAGACCTCTGTTGAATCGACATTTCGTCACCAATATCTACCTTTTGGTTCTGGGTAATTTTTCATCATCTTTTTAAAGGAATAGTTTGACATTTTGGGAAATACCAATATTCACTTTTTTTGAGAGTTGGATTATTGGATTGATATACTCATGTTTGTACCAAACGGCAACGTTCAGTGCTGAGAAATGAATGCTTTGGTCTTTGTAGCTAATTTCCTTGTTCATGACAACTATACAGGTGGGGAATTTTTATACAACTGATCCGTTTAAATTATATTGAAGCTCAAAGTGAGGCATTATTGAGGGTGTTGCCACTTTGAGTGACAGGTGGGTCGCCGTACCAGGTCTCTAGCTGCTAGCTGTCTGCTCTGCTGCGTCAGGCGGGCCCGCCTCAGCTCCTCCGACGATTCACCTTTTTGCCCATTTTTGGATTAACTGTGAGTTAGGCTGTGTCGTTGCTGCCGAGATGGCGACAACCGGAGCCACCCACTTCGAGCTTCACAACAGCTCTGGAGCAGTGACTTACTGGAGGTTTTCTGGCATCCTCACAATGACGACAAGACTCCAGGAAGTCACTGCTCCCGGCCAAGAAATATTCTGGCAAATAACACCACGTAAAAAAAAAACACATTATGTAATTTTTACGCTTAGTTTTTGCACAGAATAAACAAGGCAGATATAGTGTATTAATTAGCGAGCTACAGAGGTTCTGGTTAGGTGGATTTTGTTACCTTTGGAAAGAGCCAGTGAAGAATAGCTAACCGGCAGCTAGCTGTAGCTTCAGAATAAGTGTACAGATATGACAGTAGAATCGATCTTTCCGTCTAATGTGAAAGCAAATAAGCATTTTTAAAATGTGTTAAATGTTTCTTAAACTATTTTCTTTATGGGTCATACTGTCCTTCCCATAGAGTCATCTTAAAAGGAAAAGATTTTTTTTTTTTTAATAATGAATTTCCTTTCTTATAATATACTGTACTAGATGTTTATTATTATATTATTTCACATTGATAAATCAGTTTTATCTCACTTTTCTGATCTCTGATGATAATAATAATAGTGATTGTTCTGTATAGAGCCTCTGGCGTCACAATATCATTTTCAGACCGGGTTATGTGTCTGGCCTGTCTGGACACAGTTGGAGCTTTCCCGTCTCTGTCTCTCTCACACCTACCGTCCTTCTAATAATAGTAAAGCTGTTGCCAAGGTACAAATGGTGAAACTCAATGTTTTATTTATTTTGTTCGCTCAAATGGATTTCCTAGCCGAGTGTCAGAACCTTAATCTGCAGCAGGGATGCCGGTCGACGCCCACATCATGTTTTCATTTATGCCTTCTTGTGAGTGGGGGTAGCCGTTACAAAGTCTTATTATTCTGGAAATCAGGGAGCAATTCTCTATTTCCACAGAAGCCATGTTCCCATCACTCAATCTAACGTAAATGACATATGCATTTATACATATACTGGTAGAAACAGCTGAACATTTCCTTTTATATTTTGTTGTATTCAAAATATTTCTGGATAGTAGAATCCTTAATAATGAGTTATTGTTCATAATATTTATAATGGTGTAACTGAACTGTTCTTTTATGTGTCATTTGGTTTTAAAAGATATCATGATGCTTTCCGCTCCACAAGCAGCAGGATTGGCTGTGACCACAATATATTTTCCACCCTCCTGCTTCCACCGTCCACACCTCACTGCACAGGCTGACTTCAGGTATGCTTGTTGTGCGCTTTTTTGGCCCACTTTAATTGGGTTTCCCCCTGAAGTACATCCAGAAAGACGACGGGATGATGTATCAAAAAGCTTCCAGATCAAATCAAAAGCTCTTGTGTTTCTCCTGATCGCTGTAACCGAGCAAGGGTGGGCAGGGCATGGCTGACATCCCAGAGTCATGGCGGGGAGCTGGAGTCTGGAGAACCAGTGTGTCTTCCTCTCCTCTCTCAGAGAGCTCTGTTTGTCACTCGCTATCACCGTCTGTCACGCCACAGAGCGCCGCGGCCACACTCACATGCATCTTTCCATCCTGGCCATGATGGCATCTCTCTCCCTCACATACTCAGCACCTCAAAAGGGAAACATGTCATCCTTCCCTTCTCACATGGTGCTAAAAAGGCCCCGCTACCCCCGAGGGAGCTCTACTCTTCCTCTACCGATCGATCGGCTGAAACCTCGCCTTCATTCATCTACCTATCTATCCATCTTCCTGTCTTTACGCCTCGCCATTTGTCTCCAGTCTTTACCACTTGTCTGTATGCTCACTGAGGATCTCTCAATAGCTTTTGTTGGTAATCAATATGTTGTGGCCATCTCTGTTTAGAATATAAATAATGAATATCAGTGGTTTTAATGTGGATTTAAAAAGCAGGACATCCTGATGCTGATGTATTCATTACATACAGCGAGGAGAATCCCTACTACAGATGCAAATCTTTATGTATGCCGCATGTTTGGATTTTGCTTTCCCTAGCAGTTCTCTTCCAAATGTTCCTTAGATTGCTTTTTTCCTCCGCATTCAACCCCTCACGCGAGGACTATTGATCGTTCCAGTGCACTAATTATGCTGCTTGGCCTTGGATGTCTCTGTGAACCGCAGTCAGTCTTTGATCAACATGTCTGGATGTCTTGCATTACCGTTAAAAAAAGGAAAGAAACTGTTTTGATTACAGAGCATGTTGGGATTTTGACTCCTGATCTTAGTAAAACATGTGTGACACCTTCTTAAATGACCAATCTGTCCATCTAGAGCTGCTTCCTGTGCCATACAATGAGCTCTTAACTTGGCTGATCAGCACCTATGTGTGGGTGTGTATGTATGAGGGCAGTATTTACATATGCATCCATGCATGTGTGATTATTCTGTATGTATGTGTGAGTGTGCACGCGCCTGTGGGCAAAAGTACAGGTCGGTACATCCTGCTCTGCCACCATCTGTGCTCAGGCAGGCAACAGGCCACTTCATACACACTCACCCTCTCCATATACAGTACAGCCACATAGCTCTGTTTGTGTTTGTTTATCTTTTGCTTCGTTAAAATATGAAAATGTCTTCAGTTTTAAATAACAAATATGTGCCAGTCTGATGACGACACATTTAATTACATTGTGCTATCAAAGTATTTGAAATGTATACTACAATTAATGAAAGCTACTGTGTGCTAGGGCTGCACAGTTGATCCATTATCAATCACGATCTCGATTTTGGCTTCTCACAATTAAATAAATATGATCGACTGCGATATTGACGTTTAAAATGCGTGCTCCAGCCATAGAAAACTCCGCTGCATATCAAATCAAGCGCTTCCTAAACTAAAAGCCATCCACCAGGGGGGCGATTGACATGTTTCGGCTTCACCTTTGGGGAACTGTTATGCCGCTGCACGTGAACCCTGAAGGTTCAAGGTTCTTTATTTGTCGTATGTCAATTCCATGTCATTGGCAATGAAAATCTTTGGTCTCATGTTCCTTCAACAATGCTCATAAAATATGTATATACAAAGGTGTAGACAGGAATTTAGTTGGTCTGTCCCAAATACCCTTTTTTTGGGCTTCGAAGGTTCGATGAGAAATATTCGTAGCTTTGCGGAGCAGCGCAGCGCTGCAGGCTGACATGTTCTTCTGTTTGTCTCCATATTTCCCGTTTCGGTACCGCTGCCGCACTAATGTACACACACACACACACACACACACACCAAACCGCAATATCCATCTGAGAATAACTAATAATAATTAATGTTAAATATGAATAATGTTGTGGGATTATTCCTTATTGCCACCAATTTATACATTATTAGTACATACTTATATATATATAAAGACAGTGCTCCGTTTATTTGAATATCAAAGTACAATAAAGATATTTGGTCCCTAAAATCAATGAATAATCATAAATAATCTCAATATTAATCAAAATAGTCAGGATTATCATTTGGCCATAATCGTGCAGCCCTACTGTGCGCTCAGCCTCTTTTCATCAGGTACTAGTGGGTGACAAATCATAGAAAAAGACAGCTTTGTAACAGAAACAGTAAAAAAATGTGTAAGCATTATGATTTCAGCTACATGCTAATAGTTTACCTCTAATGATTCATCTTCAATAGCACGTTAGACATAGCTATCTATCTATCTATCTATCTATCTATCTATCTACTTTATCAGCCTGTCATGTCTCGTTTTGTGAGGTGATATTTTACATCACCATTTTTTCCACATTCAAAATGTGTCTTTAATTGACAGTAGATTAATATTAATAAAAGTATTATTATTATCATTAAATCACAACACATGTTGATGCACCAGTGGGAACACATGGGGGAATCCATGACCTTAGGTTGAATTATACATGTATTTGCACGACATTACAATTCCAGATACACCCTCACGCTGAATGCATTTCCATGATTAGAATTTCAGTTCCGTCTGTAATTGTCAGGAATAATGGCGGCAGATCGGGAATCAATAAGGAGCTGCGGAGCCGGTGTCACTGATGACCTTTGTGTGCGCTCCGAGGAGCCTCAGCCAATGACATTTTAAGCACAAAGGTCCCCGTGGATAAGCACTCATCAGGCGGTGTGTAAATGACACTCTTGGCAATCTCTGTGTGTTTCTAAACAGTGCTTAGCCTGGCAGAACTCATAGATGCACCGAAGCAGTGTATGTTTAGCCTGAGTCGTGTCTATACATAGCAAACGGGTTAGAGACAGGTTAGAGAAAGATGCAGACGTTGCAGGCATTAATAATTCAGTTGTTGGGTAAAGTATGCAGGCCTGCGTTATAAGCCCTAATGAGCTGAAACATCTGTCTGCCTGGGGCACGTTGTGACCCTCTCCAGCCCTGTCCATTGTAGTCCTCCGTTTGGCACTACTTCCTGTCCTCACCTGCAGGCGCCCTCCTTCTTTGCGCTCTCTCCCAGGGAGTAAGGCTTAGTCGTGCTCGGTATATGAAGATGCACACCCCCAGCGTCACTACCATCTGCCAGCTCCCCCCGGGGCAGCCAGGTGCTGGGCACGCTCTCACACCAGCTACGCCACAACAGCACCGCCTGCTGCGATCAGCCTCGCCGTGCCAACTGTTGATCATCACGTCCTCTCATTTCCACCCAGAGACTCATTATTAACCCAGGGACACCACACTGTGCTTAATATAGATTTACAGCAGACTAAAGATGGATTCAGAGTAAATTTTTGATGAACGAAGGTAATTTCCTGAAGCCAAATTAAGCCTTTGTTGTGTTGGTGCAGTGCTCCTCCTCTGTGTTCGCTGCAGGTCTCCCGGGTTGTTTCCCCTCGAGATGCAGCTTGTGTTGAACCACAGCTTTCACTTTCTGCTGCGCTACCGTGTTTACTGGAGCTGCTGCTCTGATGTTAGAGTGCTACTCCATAACCACTGAAACATGGGGACTATAAAGTCAAATATGTACAGGGAGAAAATTGAGAAACTAAACTGTTTTTAAATCATGAATGTTTACACAGTTTTTAATCTGCCCTGAATCCTTCCAGTAGTGTTTCTACAGTGTTTACTATGTGTTTGTGATGTATGCAGATAACTCATTCATGGCTCCTCCACCAGGAGCTACACAGGAAGCTGATCTCAGAAACAGGGCAGGAGAGGATGAAGGTGGAGAAGCTCCCCTAAGGGTGAGTGAGGAGCTTAATTGCTTCTGCATCACTTTGTAATACTTAGTTTTATACAGCTTTACTTACATTATCCAGGTGGTACAGGATGTGTTGTTCAGTATCGTCATGACAACAGACATTCTTTGTGTTTCTCTTGGTGCCTTCAAATGAAACTCGTGAACTTGTGTTTACAACATGTGAAGTCGTGTACACGATATGCTTGGCGTTCAAGTAGTTAAGTCGTGAAGAACACCGCTGCTAAGCAACGGCAATATCAACGTTACTGTCGGCGTCTAGAAGCCACAGAGGTTAACAATTTAGCAAGCTAGAAAGTGGGAAATATAATGCAGTAAATGCAAAGGCATAATGACAGAGGAAAAAGATGAAGCTGTTGGGAATGTCAACATTTTCCTCAGACCTATTATAAAAATACAAAGAATTACAGTGTTCATATGGACTCTTCTTGTGAACACGGTTAACACGACCCCATTTGAAGGCCCCATCTTTCCCTTATTGTTGTAGATATACTGTGTATACAGTAGAAGTGTGGACACTTCAACACCCAGCTGTCAGCAGCATGTCTCATTAATTCAGATATGAGTCCAGTCACAACCTGTCAAAACAGTGTGATATCTTTTACCTCGTCAATGATATTTTGTTCTGTCAGAAATATCCATATACTATAGGCTATAAGAGAATATTAGAGTCACTAAACACTGCAAATCATGAACTAATTGCTTTGTGGCAAACAGCCTCTGTAAGTAACTTTTCTTGCATTATACAAGTTGAATAATTTTAATAATAGTAGTGGTAGTAGTAGTATTACTCCTAGTCCTAGTATACACATTACTTACTCCTAGGATAACCATTTACTGTATATCATCTTAAAAAGATGAGTCACTAAGCCACAGGGGGTTTAATCCCTCCTATTTTACTGCATTGATACTTTTAGATCTTACTAGGGCTGCTCCCTCTTAGTCGGTTAGTTGACTCACTGATCGATCATTTTGGTCTTAGTCGATCAAGATTTCTTTAGTTGATTAGTTGTTTTTTTATGCTTTTTTCATGCTGAATGACTTATTTCCAAGAACCTTATGAGCACATCTCTGGTAAACACAAGACTTAAAGTGGTACTTCTGAATGATTCTTCGTGGAGAAACTAAGTTTTACAGATCTGACGATTAAATCAACTAATTCATTAGTCAACAAAATAGTATGAGAGGTCGACTTTGGTCGAGGACAGCTCTAGCTCTTATGGTCTGCATATTTGGAGCTCTGTTCATCCCTGTTTTGTGTTCAGTCGATGCTTTTATGTTAGAAACCGCATAGTTGTTAAGCTTAGTCACTAACATAAAAAAGAGCTAAAAACATGTTTGCTTTCTCAAAGATTCAACCATAAGAGAGCACATATTCATGTCTACTTTACCACAAGTCAATTTTCTTTTCATTTTTCTTCTCATGGAGCGCCCCCGATAGCTGTGGGGCCACAGGCCTCACTTCTCAGCTCAGTTACTCAAAAAATATGTGCTCCACTTGCCTGGAGAGGGTACTAAACACACTTTATTGCTCTTTAATAATTGCCTTTCAACATTATTATCTTAATGTAGCCCCTTTTTATGGGATCTGAGAAAAATACCATTTACTAGCTCTCGGGAGCAGAGTGACAATCTTCGATGTGATGTGTCTTCCACCTTTGTGTCCCGGTCTGTCTCTCTCCTGCTGTTTGGCTCCTTTATGAGGCCTGATTCATTGGCAGGCTGTAGCCATATGATATTAATAGATCTCTTTCCAGCCGGGATGGCTCTCCGGCGGGTTATGCTTGTAAGTATTATGCCCCCGGACAATGATTCTCAAAAAGGCATTCCCCAGACTGTCACTTCAGTTTTATTTTGCAAATAACTGCAGATCTTTACAGAATTAGTCACGATGTGGCTGAGTTCCTTTATACTCTGCTAGACTGTAGAAAAGCAAGAGTTTCTGGTGTTGCAACTCAAACTTGGCCTTGTGTTCAAGGTCACAATGTATAGCTGCATAGAGGGGGACTTCATGCATAATGTATACAATATAGCATTCATTGCTAATTAGCACTAACAGGAAAGGATGCCCCCAGATTTCCCCTGATTTTAGTCTCATTTGCATAAATATAATGGGGCACAAGAGAGTGTAAAGCCCAACGTCTGTCCTCCCGTAGGGGAGGAGGAGAGGTGTTACTGGGATCTGGGTGCACAAGTGATAATTGTTAGAGATCTGTTATTCTGACGCCCAGACCATAAACTAGACGGTGTGAAGTGAACAAAGAGGCTGTGGCTAGCGAACGAATGCACCATGAACCTGAAAATGACGCAATGGAAAGATGAAGCTCAGCTGGATTTTGAAAAATGTGTAGATCGATAGATTAGATTAGTTTGTGTTCAGGGCAGCAGTACAATTTGCTTTTTTTTTAGTTTGACAGATGGATATTTCCCACTGTATTTAATGCTGTGAATAAATGCTTGTTTTAGACACATGTAATAATTATTCAAGATTGATGGCATAGCTGATGAGAGCCGACTCCAGTGATTCATCTTTCTGTATTAATGTAAAAGGCTTTGATGGAAGACTCTTTTAACAGTTGTGTTACCTGAAACTGGAATCATAAAATGAGGCTTGAATAATGGTGATGATTTGGGGGTGGGAGGGTTTGCGGTTTGAGGGAAGGGGGTGATATATTATTCACAGGGGTGGGGGCCTTAAGTGCCAAATTAATTTGTTTTTTCTTTCCAGTTGGACGGCAGAATAAATGGGCGCTGTCAGTCGTGCAGTAAAGTGCCGCGCATTCATTTAGACAAGTGTTATTGCTGCACTGGAGCAATACGGTTTTGGCGAAGCAGGGCCAGCCTGGTGGGTGGAAGCTGTGTAATTATCTCTGGTTCCTATGATGGCAATGATTGCTGCAACAGCCAAGTGGTCCCAGAGCACAGCAGGTGTGACTGTCAGGCTGCAGGTTGGCGGGTCTGGGAGTGCACATGAGCAGTCGGGGTGGTTGTGACTGAACGGACCAGTGCCTAGATTTGATTTTTGTTCATTTGTGATGACAATAGCACACCGGTAGTTACTTGTGCAAATAGCTTGAGTTTGATTTATTGCATGGTGACGAATATAGCTGTGGAATCCAAAAGGGACCAAACACCATCCGAACACTTTCAGCCTCATATCTAGCCTGCTGTATTACCTCCTCCTATACCATCAATGATCTGTATAATGATCTTGAAAATATTGAGAACAGATCGGTGTTGACAAATATGGCGTGGCACTGATTAAAGCAGACCAAGCAGATGTTTCCATTTTTTTTCAATTTTTTCCACCATTGCTTCTAAGCAACTCCGACAACGTGCAAACGCAGAAACACAGACATCTGCTGTGTTTCAAAGGACCAGCAGAACGGAAAATGAATACTAATGTCGCTGGACCGTATTTATCTGTCTGACATTCAAAAGAGCTAAAATGCTTCGCTCGTTCTCTGTGATTCAGAGGAAACTTTGAAACATGCAGGACTTTCAGTGTTGTGAGTCAGATAGTGGATATGACAGATGTTTGCCAAGAGATATGTTTTTCTATTGATGCTCACACACAGCTTGGACTGAGAGATCTTCTGCTGGTTTATTTTCTCTCTCTGAATCCCTGTGTCAATTTCTTTCTGTGCTGCAAGTGGCTTACAGACAGAAGCACATATAATAACTTTTGCAGAAAAGTAATTTTAACTCGCAAGCACAAGGTAAACTACACATAGTAAACAAATACACACTGCATGTACAGTTTACACAAAAAAATAGATGCACAAAATGGGGTTTTGTTCTCTTCTGTTAGTCTCTGCAGTGCAAATACTCACCAGTGCAATGAAAATCCTAACAAGGCTACAATTGGCTTCAGCCTGACAGCGAGTCAGAAGCAGATCTGTTCCTCCTCATACTGTTGTGTGGTGAAGACACTGTTTGAGATGATCAACACTTACTCGGCTGACTAATGAGGTGGATTCAGAAGGGGCAAAGGGGTGGGTTGAACGTCTTTGTTAAGACAGGCCTGCAGCCTCTTTCTTTGCAGCCTGCTCCCGTGGGAGGCCTCACAGACTGCCTAATTGAATCAAGTACACATGGTGCCTCCCCCTTCACCACTCGGCCCCTCCCCGTACGAGAGGAGCGAGGAGGAGGAGAGCTCCGGCTTTGATGCTTTTGTTCTCCTCAGCCTCATGGACAGCGCCAGGGGGGCTTCACCGCAACTGGTTGCCCGCTGCTGGATGAAGAGGCTCATCATTGCTGCAGCGCTCTGACAGTCGCTATCTCTGCAGCTGTTGTCACTGCACTCCTCTGCTGAGGCAGAAGATTGGTGTGTTAGACTCTGCAACACCATAAATTACTAGTCCGGCTTTGGATAGATGGAGCTGGCCCAGCCAGAAAGATCGAATGGTTCAATAGCCCATTAAATCTGTATTTAATAGAACACAACACCCCCACAATATAACTCATATGTCAGTGGGCAGGTGGCCCAGGCAAGCAGAACAAACAAATGTTAGGAAGACGAGGACTGTGTGACTACGCATAGCTTAGTGCCTTCTATTTCCTCAGTGGCCTCATCTTTGCTTTTCCTCAAACACGCCCAGACGCAGACTACTTGTCCTTGGTGCTCGTCGCAGTTCAGCACCCTCATTTCAGAGACACAGATTGGAGTTGTGCTTCAAGGAAAAGTCTGCTTGTTAGGCGGCCTCCAGATGCCAGGTTAATGAAGGATCCATTTGTGAGCCAACATTCAAATATGCAATATACAGAGCAGAGAGTCTCTGAGACGTATGCTGCCTCATCCTGCTGGCTGAGCTGATGTCTAGAAATGTCATGTAGTACATTTATATACATAAACATGTCTGTCATGCTCCAGTTTGTATACTTTGATCTGAGTCCCTTTAAAGGGCATGATAATGGGATTTTCTATGTTGGTTTGAATATTTGTGTCATATTACGGTCACTAGTATTTTACCAGCTAAACACAGGGAGAACAGTACAGCTGTTCTGCTGTAATTCTCTGTGTATAATCCTTAATTTGGACCATCCTTCAAAACTCTTTCTTTAATTAAAATAAGACCATTTGCAAAGATGACTGGGCTCCTAAGTATTTTTACTAGACTCCCTCTCCAGCCAGTAACTCAATCATAAAGTCGTGCCCGGAAAGCACTATTGCAATGAACTTGGGTCAGATATGTTTAAGAGGCTAAAATGTAATTGTGGGGAACAGCTGGATTAGTCCAGGCGATGTGTATCCGCTCCTAATGATATTAGATGGGAGTCTGGCGAATACCTTCCAGCACACAGCTCTCAGTTTGATGAGCAACAGGAACGAGATATTTTCAGTCAAACATGATACAGGCTCCGTCGGCTAGACCGGCATGTGAAGTCACGAGTCTTTCATTTCAAACGTATCATAACCGCTGCAACTGGAATTATGGAATTATTTCTTAATCATGTTTGAATTTCTATGATGTCCGTATTGAAAATGCTGATAGCTCTGAAGCCAGCGGTAATGCATTGACTGTGTGATGGAGAACTCAACTGGGCGTGGTACTCTTGCCTGGGAGAGATAGTATGAGTGAAGGACCCCTCCTCCTGGTTTGCCTCAAGCAGGAAAGATGGGACAGTCATTGGGAGAATGCATTGATGTTTCATTCTGTAAGTCCAGCTGCTAGAGTATCAATACTATGTGTTGTCTAAACCAGTGTAGCCCAAACTTTTTTTCTTAAAAATGATTTACCTATATCACAATAAGCCATATCCATATACCGTGAGAAGAGCGAACTTGTGCGTCCGTTTTTACTGCCATTTCTGCTTCACCTTTTATTGAATAGGTAAAGCAGCCAATTCAAAGAGATATACATTTGATAAATCACAACTTTATTTTATGCATATGTTATTGAAAACATATACACATGTTAAATACTGTAGAAATGAGACCAAATAAACGCATTTAGGTGGAGTTAACAGGCTGTCGTTTTTCCCCTCCCTGCAGTAAAACAAGTTTTCATATTAGATTCATGTTATACGTAGGCTACAATTATCAGAACAATACGAACACTCAGGCTCCTTCATGTGGCTGAAAGGTGCACATATAAATGTTTAATAAAAGACTGCAAATGTATTTGGTGACCCTGATAAAATCTCCTGCGACCCACCTGTGGGTCCCAACCCAGTCTTTGGGAATGACTGACCTAAATCGTATCTGATGAGCATGAAAGTTGCAGCACCTCTGCTGCACGTACAACATGCAGTAACACTATGATCAGGTTAAATTACTTTAAAATATGTAGATGAATGGTAATGGTGATGTTATTCACATGCATTCTCTTTACTTGTCGGATTTCTACTTGTAGAGTTATGTGTTTTAAACTACATATTGATTGTAAATCTACATGGGCTTTCAAAAGTCTTCTGACTGAGACTGATCAATATCCACTCTGAGTACAAATTTCAAATTCATCAGGCCTCCTTATATAGTATTGATTTTGTGCAATGGCTGCCCTGAAAAGAATCTGATTACTTTTTCCCCCATCAGTCAGAACAAACAGAAGCTTGATAGCAGCCGTCAGGTAGATCTGCTGCGAATTGATACTTCCGCTTTGCCTTTTTGTGATGTTTGACTGAATGGTATCATATAAAGGAAGGAAAGAGAGGAACAGGATGAGGAACATTTTTATAAATACTCTCCTTTGTATGTGTATTTTTAGCAATTTTGTGATTTCTCTGCCTCATCTACTGCTGGCTAAAATGAAATTAACCTTGCAGAATTGTCATGCATTCAATTGTCAAACTGGTCTCTAAGCATCATCACCACTGCAATTATTCCAATAATAACAGTACGCATGTGTGAAATCCTTTTATGTATTTTTTATTGGCAGGGCTGTGGTACTCTCTGCAGGCAGGACCCCGGGTTCAGACGCAGCATAATGTATGCAGTGCTACTCCAGCAGAGCTGCGGTGTACAGTAATTTCCGAGCCTCTTGCCGCCGGGCACTGTTGTGGTTTGAGAGTATTGCAGACGAAGGGACGGCAAGTGTGGAACTGGTCCTGAATAGTAATAGCTTCACAGACACACTTTGCAGCTGTGCAGTTTAGACACAGCAGAGTGAGCAGAGTCTCTCAGTGATTCTCACACAGAGGTTAGTGTCTGTCTGTTGGTCGATCAGCTGACGGGAGATGAAATGGGGCCACAGTGACATCTGGTGGCTTTGTATTGTTACTGTGAGGTGTGTTGAGGATTGTGATCATCGGGTTTTGTTTTTTTGGCAATTACAAACACATTGTTCAGTGAGAAATTATGTTTTAGAAAACAGCAATGTAAGAACACCAATTAGTAATAGAGTTTGGGTTGAAGTTGGCTATTTTAGCTGCTTTAACTGAACAGTGCGTACAGGAGGATCTATTGGTAGAAATAGAATATATATATTTGTTTTCTTTAGTGTATAATCACCTGAAAAAAAAATTGTTGTGTTTTTGTCACCTTAGAATGAGCCGTTTATATCTACATAGTGAGCGTGTCCTCTTCACCAAGGCTTATTGAAAGAGGCTGGAACATGGTCTTGAGCTATGGGTTATTATGACACATGCACAGTGTAACTGGATCTGTGGTCGTGCGTTGCTATTGGCTCAATTTCGGCAAGTGCAGACCAGATATTACTGCGCATGTGTTGTACCCCCAACAATATGACGCGTGACACCTCCTCTTTTCACCTTCTTTGCTCTCGACGGAGTCTGCCATCTTGCACCGCCATATTTCTACAGTAGCCCAGAACTGACAAACCAAACACTGTTAACTTTTTCTGTTTGGGCCAATAATGTTACCCGCTCCCGTCACCGCCGCTCTCTCTCTCTTGCTTCACCAATCACTTCCCACGTACACACACTCTACGCAGTGGCTCTGCTTCAAATGCCCTTTGCTACTCTTACAACAACTGGCTCTAGAGAGGGTCATCCACATTTTCGCGTCAGCCATTGTAGTTCTTCTACACGCTTGGCACACGGTAGAGCCTTCATTTGGTTGCAATCTGCAACCTCACTGCTAGATACCGCCAAATCATGCACACTGCTTCTTTAACTGAATGTCTAAAAGCTTTTCTTATGTAGAATATATTCTTCTTTTGATTTTGACTTCCCTCTTTCCTCTTAAATGCCCTTCTGCCATGCTGTTGGGATTCCCCATCTCTGTGTTGAGTCAGAAATTGAAGACATTCTGTAGATAATATAATCAACAAGGCCAACAGGCATTTCGCGCTGTCTAGTATACGCAAGTCTAGGACTGAAATGTAGGCAGAACCAAGGTGCTACAAGCCGGCCTTGACAGACAAAAGCAGGAAGAAAGGCTATGGAGCAAACCAGGCATGTGTGGGAGGGGGGGGTCATGAATGTGGGCGGTTCAGTCTGAGTCTAAATACAAGAGCTGAGAGCTTTAGAGACCTTGAACACTGAGGGTCATCAGAAGCCAAGGTTCTGATGGCTGTTATATGGAAGAGCCGCGAGCACGGGTTTATTATTACCCACATTTTAATCAGTGTTTCTTATGTGGCAACAAAATACCAGAAAGAGACATTTATGTAAATTTCCACTTCGACTTACCTCACGGGCACCAAACCCTGCATAAAGCACTCCATGATTCCACATTTAACAGGCAGTGGAGTCATTAAGACAGCTCTTAGCAGGCTTATTTACTGCTAATTCCTCAGTTGTTTACCTCGGTCTCCTGTTGTTCTCTGATAAGGGCGGAGTGGGGGTTGCATGGAGCTCCTTGGCTGCGGTCTGGTGTGCAGGTTGGGCTGGGCTGCTGTGTTTGAAGTGCCATGCAGGGGCCTGTATCTATCCTCCGCAGCCGGAGCGGACCGTGTAGAACAGATTTAAAGCTATTCAGCTATTCCCACCTCAGCTAAACGTGTGACCTCGCTGATCTGAATACAGATGTGCTGCTGCTGTTGCTTCACAATGAAGCTGTTCTAGCAGTAGTGTCAGCTATTGTCTAGCTTGTCTTGTATCAGCTCAGCTCCAGCTAATGGCCTGTCATCTGTCCGTCTATACAGGGCTGGCCATCATGAAGCCCTGCTGAATAGCACAGCCTGCTCATTAAAGATCAGAGCATTGTCCTGCACAAAATAAGGGTTGAAGGGTTAACTTCTCTATTGCGCGCTCTTATCTGATTTTAGAAATGTAAAGGATGTACCTAGTATGTCCCGTCAGCCCCTCGTGCCTTTGCATGCCTCGGTCGATGTGGAGCTAATGTAAGTCTTTAACCCTCTGATGGACCCCGGCTAATGCCATTACTTCCTCTCTACACATGACAAATGGTCTTTTCCAAGGCTGCATAAAAGCTATATGACTGATGGATGCGTACCAAACAGCACTCTAAACAGCCATCTTCTCCACAGTAAAGTACACACTGGAATGGGAACAATTTATGTGGTCATCATTTGGGTCCGTTGACCTTTCTTTTAATGGCAGTTGCTCTCCTGACCCGTTCTCCCAAACTGGGATAATCAAGATGCAGGAAGTTGGCTTTCAGACACAAAGCGTTCTCATCTCATGACGGGATCTGGGGTGGACGTTGGTGTTTCCCCCCGAGCTTCATAATAACATCAGTCGACTTGTCTGACCTCAGACCCGTGTTTTCGGGAAGGGGCGTGTGGCTGGGTGTTGACATCATTGCATCACTTGTCTGCCCTCTTGATGTAAATTCAATCCAACTGACAGTGCTGCCAAAATAGGAATGATGTATTATACAACAGGCACGCCTTCCGCTCTCTCATCCATCTTCATGCCCTTTTCACAGCCTCAGACACAATGTGGCGTGCTTTCAATTTTAAGCTAAGATGTTTAATTTATTTGGATTTGCTTGTTTTTTCTGGACAATCGTCGGGTAACACTTTATATTATATTATTATTGTTTAATGTCCTTGAAATAAAGCATTAGTTGCTAGGTAATAAGGTCCTTATACGTCCATATAAGATGCTTGTTAACATTATTATGTGTTATAATCAGAATCAAGTTTTATTCATCAAGTATATACATACAAGAAATTTGAAATATAAATAGAAACAGCAAGGAACAAGGACAACAAAGCTGGACAAATAAAGGTAAATAATAGACTGAGCTGTTATGTATACAAGTAGTGGAAAAATAGGTGTATATAAAAATATTTTATAAATATTTATAAAAAGCACCAATGACCAACAGTAAAATTAGAATTAAATAAAATGTGTATATATAAATCACGTGCTATTTAAGTGTAAACAATCATTCTTACAAAACCTACTGAAAAGTTTGTTGTCACAGTTTGTGTTTACTACTTCTATGCTCAGTTTCATACATATCTCTCCATATCTTTCACTCTCGGGGGTCCCTTTTGGGTACAAGCAACATTAGCGTTTTGATGTTTCTCTGAACTATTCAACAGCAAGCTGGCTTCGGTAAATGTCAACTGGTGTGTTCGTCATTAAGCTTTGGTTGTATAGCATTTTGGAAAGGTCACGTCGAGCCGGCGGGGGAAAGCAGTCACCGATACTCGCTGTGCTGTGGCTGACTGCGACCTGGACACCGGCCTGCTGTTGGCACGGCTGTAGGGCTGGTTGAGATTGCTTCACTGTCCCCAGAGGCTTAGTCATACTGCTTATACATGTTTGATTAGGATACGGGGAAACAGACAGGATTTACAGTAAACATTAGAAATTCAATAGCCTCCATAAATTATAGACTTGGTATGCTGGCTTGGTGTCACCACATAAAAAAATAATTACACTGATCTATTCTTGCCATGGTGAAATGTAACTAAGTTACTCTACTTAAGTAAAGTACAAGTACTTTAAATTTGTACTTGAGTATTTCCATTTTAAGCTACTTTATACTTGTACTGCATACATTTCAGAGGGAAATATTGTACTTTTGACTTCACTATATTTATCTGACAGCTGTGGCTGATTGGAAAGTTATAGGTAAGGACCCCTGCACTTTATTTCACACTGAAGCCTCCAGGAAAGCTCATTGTTTGACCGATTTTAACTGAAGGTAGACGTGATATTGGGGGCTAAACAAAGGAAGGAACAGGCTCTACTCATTTTCTTTATATCAGGTCTCTTGAAATCCTTCAGGCTGTTACCAGCCAGGAGCAACGAGCAAAGTGTATAAGTACATATTACCAGTTAGTGTGATCTAGTCAAGAAGTACAAACAATTCAGTAATACTCTACTACTGTCATCAATTTGAGGATTCAAATAGGGCTCCGTTTTCATTGTCATTTAATCTGTTGATAATTTTCTCAATTATCAATTTGTTTTTTGGTCTCTAAAATGTCAGAAAATGGTGAAAAATGATTCCCAAAGCCTAAGATGACGTCCTGAAATGTCTTGTTTTGTCCACAACTCAAAGATATTCAGTTTACTGTCATAGAGGAGTAAAGAAACCAGAAAAATATGCACATTTAAGAAGCTGGTATCACAGAATTTTGACTTATTTTTTCTTTAAAAATGACTCAAAGATTATAATAATAGTTGGCGATAGTTGACCACTAATCGATTTAATCGTTGCAGCTCAAGAGTCAATATATGTTGGTTTGTTAAAATCTGGAGGTCATGTTTTAGCTTTATTTCCACCACCCCACTGCTGTTACTGAGCTGTATTTGCACTCGTTCACCCACACCATTCATTACGCTCAGGGCTGACCCTGCTTTTACGTGCGTGCCCTGTTTGTTTATGGAGCACTGTGGTTCCATGACAGGCATAACTGTAATTGACAGATGTTGATTTACTGATAATCCTTGGCTTCGGTCCCACTGTGGACCTCATAAGGAGTGGGCTTGGCTGCCAGCCTCACACGTCCTTGAGTCAAAGCAGCGTGTTGCCCTTGACACACACCTCTCTCTCCATCCCTCCTCTCACTCTGTGTCGTTCTCTCTCTAGTGCTCGCTGCAGATTTTATTTTATTTTGCTGACAGGGCACACGTATGATTACATACGGAGCAAAATGTCATTTCCTCAGGGGAGTCCAGTAATTAAATTTTTGGGTGACACATTTCAGTCACAGCTGGTTGAAACAACAATTAGTTGAAATTCAATTTAGCATAATGTAATGTTATTGTAAGTAGAGTCTAAATGTGGATCAATTATTACCAATTTGACAGAATTAGAATTTAAATGTGAATTTCCCCAGATATAATTCAGAGCTCCAATTAATTACTTTTATTGTTTGGTTCGCAAAGTGTTTTTTATGCAATTATTTCATATTTCTAATGCTACTCTATAATATAACTATGAAATATGTGCAAGTTATAGTTATTATTTTATGTAATATGCCCATTGTCTCTACAGGATATCAATATTAATGAAGCTTTTAGACATTTTCCCAGCACATCCTGTGTGTAAAACCATCTGTCTCCATCTGTATTCACATCTCTATCTCCAACCACCAGGCGAAGACAATAGGGCTGCAACTAATGATTATTTTCATTGTACATTAATCTGTTGATTATTTTCTTGATTACTTGTTTTGTGTATAAAATCTCAGAAAATGGTGAAAAATGTCCATCAGTGTTTCTCAAAGCCCAAGATGACGTCCTCAAATGTCTTGTTTTGTCCATAACTCAAAGATATTCAGTTTACTGTCATAGAGGAGTAAAGAAACCAGGAAATATTCACATTTAAGAAGTTGGAATCGGAGAATTTTTACTTTTTTCTCTTCTTAAAATATGACTCAAACGGATTAATCGATTATCAAAATAGTTGGGGATTAATTTAATAGTTGACAACTAATCAAATAATCGTTGCAACTCTAAAGGCCCTGACACACCAAGCCGACCGTCAGCTTGGTTAGGCATTGACCTTGAATAGTTAGGGTTAGGATAGGTTGTCGGGCAACGAGTCTCGCAAGAGTTTCTGCAAGTTTTTGCAGATCTCAAATCAGATTTTGCAATTTGCGGGTTACCTTATAGACACGACCCCATCTAGAGGCTGTTGTCAAAAAAGCCTCAGATTTGCATCTCTTTGCTTCTATACTTTTTGTACAGACTACCGCAGCCTGCTGGTGGTGAGAGTCATTTTCTCTCACGCATGCGCAGAACGTACGTGTTAACTGGCCGTCGGCTGTAGCCTTTGCAGCGTGCTCAAATGCAACTTGCCAGCCAAGACAAAAGGCGACGTGAGGCGACGCAAGAGTCTGCCTTCATCGGCGCTAGTTCTGTGATGTCAGCTTAGTGTGTCTGGGCCTTAAAACATAAAGTGTATAATTATGAGTGACCAAAACTAAAATATTAGAAGTGAGAAAGGCCTTCTTGTTAAACATCAGTCGAACTATGTAACTCTTGCTTCTCTTTTCTAATCCTGTTATTTCTTGATTAAGCTCTCCACTGCAGCAGCACAGACATATAAGAGGAACTGCTGAGCTGAATTCCTGTGGTGACGAGAGACCAGCTGGGTAAACCACTAGATCGTCCTTTCTCAGTTTTTTTTATTAATTTTTTTCCTCCTTTCTGCTTCAGTTCTCCAACACCCCTTTTACCTCCATGGGTTTTAGCACACTACAAGTATTTCCGCTCGGCTTGTCATGCGTGGATGGCGCCCTGGGACGGCTGAGGAGGAAGGTGCTTTTATAGGGTGGAAGGACGGGGAGGATGCTGAGGTCAAATGTGGGAAAAGAGGGAAAAAAGAGTGAAGTCTGGGTCAGATGAAGGATTGAAAGGAAGAAATAAAAGGTGGTGGACAGGAAAGGTGGAATATATGGATGTAGAGAAAGCTCCCGGGAGCTGCCTTGCTCTGGCAGGCTAATTGAAGCTCAGTGTGGCAGTGGACTCTGAGCTGTCACTCCAATGAAGAGCCCACTTGCTGCATTTTGCAGGCTGTGTGCTGAATTCTGATGATGCTACAGAAAGCCCAGACACTGTTTCACTGAGACCCCCCCCCACCCCTCCTCCATCTTCTGCATGGGGACACACATCCCATTCCCCTCCCCAGCTCCCCACAGATTATATGTAACAGGGTCAGAGGCATTCTGAACACGAGCAGCGACTGCAAAGCACAACATGTGGATATGAATCATTTTGTAAATTTGTCGGGCAATCTCATGCATGATAATGTGATATTAGACTCTGCTGGAAGTGTTTTCACTTGTACAGGTTTTCCCCTGTTGGATTAGAAGAGATTATGTCTTCTAGCGGAGCACATAGCTGCAAGCATCCAGTGAATTATTTATCATGAATTAAAGCAGTCAGTTATGAAAATATTTATCTAAAAACTGAGCAGAGTGGCCTTTTTATATGCAAAGCTGTAACTGAGATATCCATGCACATGGTCGTTAGTATTTAATTACACTGATTTCGCTGAAACTGAAACACAAACCTTAAATTTGGGTTTGGCTACTACACATAATGTTACTGTCCAGTTTTGCCCAGTCGGTCATCTTTGTGTGTTAAATATGTTGGTAGGATGAGGGTTAAATTCACTGTTTACCTCTTATATGTATTCAGAACATACATGTAAACAACAGAATGTTTTCTTTTCATTTTACTTTGTTTCCACACGATGCTGATCAAGTATATATAAAGATTGTAAAGTGAGTGCCAGACAGTCTTTTATATAATTGAAGACTCTTCCTTCCTGCCCTGTCTTTTATCATTTAGTCTCAATCAGATCTTGGGCCATCAATGATCGTCTATCCCGGCCTAATGAGCTCCCCAAGCAGGAGAGTTATTGATCCCTACTATTGAAGGTTCCACTTACATTTGCATATAAGCATGTGCACACATAAAACACTTTAAACAAGTTGAACCTTATTTACTGTATGTAGCACATTTCATGCACAATGGAAACATGAAAAAAGTACACACACAATGATCCAGTTGCTTAATGTGACACTCATAAAACGGCTAAAATATCAGCCTTTTACATTGGCTGTCAACTTTTCATTCCAACTGTTTTCTTATTTGGGTTTAATTTGGCTTAAAGATGGGAGACATTTCTATAAATTAACCTCGGTAGAAAAGCAATTTCTGAAGAAATTGCAGTGTGAATGCTGAAGAGCTGACGTTACGCTGAATTGCTGGCAGTTGAAGGACTATAAATGAGTTGGAAAATGAGTTAGTATAAATGGGATTTGAAAGTTGAAAAATGCCCATAGTGTTTGAAAGATGTGGAATTTGTAACATTTTTTTTTTAAAAGCTGTATTTGAATCTGTATGAAGAAGGTGAAGTAGTTAGAAAAGAGGGAATGGGTTTAATGTGTATGAATATCATTGAAAAGTTGAATAATACCAATAGTGTATAAAAGATGTGGACTATTTTTAAGTTTTTTTTTAAAAGTTGGAGCCACACTGCATTGCTGGATTTAAAAGTTGAGTAATACCAATACTGCAATGAAAGATGTGAAATATATTATGTTTTGAATGGAGGATGAATCAGTAGATAAGGGTTGAGAATTCATGAAAAAACAGCTGGAAAAGAGGAAAATTGAATCTTTCACTTTTTCTGAGACGCGTGTTGTTTTTGACACTTTGTTTAAATGTTTTTTGTTTTATTTTTCCAAAAACCTAAAACTAAACCACCCTAATTTGTTTGTTTTTAATCATTTTACAGTGTAAATGAAATTGAATATTTAATTTGTACAGTATTAGTGATCTGACATCAGACTCTCACTGAGTTTAGTGAAGCTGGGAATACTGTAAATGCTCAGAGGGCGCCACAGGTGCTGCACAGCATGCCACCTAGAAACCATTAGTTAGTCCCGCATCAATCTGCTTATCCAGGCTAAGACAGGATTCATGTGGGGGCTGATATTTACAGAGCAGGAACCTCCCTTTGATTCCATTGATTGTTACACGCTGCCTCCAGGTATAAAGATGAGGTTGGATTTTGTTTTCGTAACACTCAATACAAAAGTGAAATGGTGGTAGAAGTACTACTGTTTTACTTAGGTAAAAGTAACAATACAACAGTGCAGACACACGTAGTCCTTCATTCAGAATTCCACTTAAGTAAAAAAGTTTAAGCATAAAAATATACTTCGCAAGTAAGTAAAAATATTCATTATGCAGATTGGCCCATTTCAGTATTTAAAAAATAATAAGTACAAGTACCTCAAAATGGTGCAGTAATACAGTAATTGAGTAAATGTATTGAGTTACTTTCCCCTGTGTACCGTTGTTTTGCTTTGAACTCTGTTGAATATGTACTTTACAGTATTTTGTACATAACAGGAATCCCTCTTGTTGGCCTGAGAGTTGCTAGGGCTTGTGTTGTGGTTACAGGTTGATTGTTCTGACTTCATGACAGAGCTCCAACCTTCACATCCACCATCAGTTACGTGTTTGCTCTTCTGATAACGACTCTGACATTTTCTGTTGGATGAAGACCTCAAAACAGACAAAGTCACTTAGCAACCGTGCAGCTGTGAAGGTAGGCTTTGGCGGTGTGGAGGTATGCGTGTCGGAGGGAGAGCCTGTAGGAAGATGATAGATAATGACTCTATTTCATGTCGGGTTTTTTTTGAACATGTGCTACCTGGCAACCGCGATCATTGACAGTGTACATTGTGTATGCAAGGCTCATACTTGAAGGGCTTTAGGGCTATTGACTGAGAGCTCTTTTGTTATAGAGTGGGTACTGTATGCATAGTGATGTAACAGCCTTTATATTATACAGAGATGAAGAGGTAGAACAGGCCACACACAAGCTTTTTGGGATAAAAGCTTTTTTTCTGTAAAAACACAACTGGTAGATTTAATGTTGCCGTTGCAGATTTACAGTAGTCCTCCCACATTGTTATGGAAGACTGGTCAGCACTTTGCTTGGACAACTAACAGCCAACATTTTACCTTGCTTGTGGTGTATTTAACCCTTGCGTGTTGTTGAAATTGGCTTTACTTCCTTGTGGTTTGGCGTGCCACAGACCCGATTGCTGTAGCCTGTGTATAGTAATAATAACAATTGAAAAATCAATCAAGTTGAAGCCCAATCTGAGGAAAATGAAATATAGGAGGTTTATAATCATTCCCTTTGGCACAAACTGGACTTGCATATTTGATGAAGGTGGTTTTACTTATGCTTGGGGTCGATTACACCCCACAGAGGTCAAACCCCTATTACAGTCATTCCCAAAGAAAATACCAGACTTTCGCCCAGGAGACCGGTGTTCATACCCCATGTGAAACCAGAAGTCAACGTTGATTTATTTGTCACGCAAGTTACGTCACCACTGGAGTGATTTTAAGCCAAACCACGATCTTTTCCTTTACCTAACTAAGTAGTTTTGTTGCCTCATCCTAACCAAGTCGATTTTTTTTCCTAAACCTAACTAAGTACCTTTGTTGCCTAAACCTAAGTTGTTTCCTATTTTCAAAAGACTGTATGCATGTAACGAGCGGAAATAAACACGTGTTGCTGGACATACAACACAAACTAATTAACAAAAAAGGAGGAATAACTTTTTCGTAAGTCGTACAGTTGTATGAGAATACGTTGTCTGATAATTGTAGCCTATTGGGTCGCGATGGTTTGTCATTTTTAAAAAGTGGGTCTCCAAAAAAAAAAAAAAGTTTGGGAAACACTGCCCTATTAGACTCCTTGTGAACGAACTGTTACAAACCTCTGACATCATATATCCTGATAGACTCATTTGGGAGGCATATTGCTGCATAAAATGTACTGTCAACACCGTATAAAATCCACTGTATTTAACTATGTTTTACAGCTGGGGTCTCTGGGAACAGAACAAAATCATGTTTATAAGCAAATCTCTTTTAATTAGGAAAAATCGTAAAGTATCAATCTAATAAAACAATGTTAAGTGTGTTTTTGAGTGGCTAAAGAGGGCCAAACAGGACATTAGGATGATGCGATTTCTGACACAATTTCTAGCCAAGTCTTGGAGATACAATCTATCAATGAAAACTATATTTCCTCTACATCATCTGCAGGGTGGATACAACCTCCCATCCCATGATGCCCTGGCACAGATCCTACCAAATAAGACTGAGCTCCAGAGAGCAGCCCAGCAAGAACAGGAGAGACCAGCTGAGAGGCCAGAGGCTACACAGGCCCACAAACCCAACATAAACCACACCTATCAAGTACATCATCCACATAAACGGTAAGGAAGACAACACATGTAAGAAGCATGGATTTATTGTTATGATCATTGTATGAATACTATATTAGTAAGACTAAAACAAAGATTTTCAAGGATTCATTTCATTAATGAGGTATTAAATGTGTTCATGTTTTAGACCCCCTCTGCACGACTTTGAGGATGATCCCCACATGGCAGAGATCACCGACCTCCAAACTAAGGTGATTAGACACAATCAATACCTAAACTCTTGACTCAATCAGTGAAGCAATCCCCACTGTCAGGTTTAGTTAGTGAACAGTCACATGGGGAGGCTGGTGAGGTGCGACAGTATGGTGAAGCAGACAAAATGGCAGATAGTTGAATAGATTATCGTTTCTCAGACTGATTGCACTCAATGAGGATCGAGAATAATGAGGCTGAACCTTGTGCTAGAGCGTTATTTATGCATATCTTGGCATTTTTCTCCTGTGGCTTTGAGGTTTTCTTCACAATTTCATTTACTTACTTCAATTTGCTGCGTAGATGTGCTATGGATTGTTTATCCATGTAGATTTTATGTTAATACATGTAGATTTTGATAGATTATATGATAGAAAAGCAGAGATCTGGGTATTAATTGGACATCTCATTTCATAGTGACAGTGCATACATTTACTGTATAATACTACTGCACATACACAACGGTCATGGTGTGGAAAAACCTAATTAAATATCACATCATCACAATTAAATCCAGCTGCCTTCTGTGTGTGATACAAGTGTCTTAAAGTGACAGTATGTATGACAGCAAGGCCACTTTAATGTCTTCAAATCACAGCGAGGGGAGGGAACGTCCAGTATTCACAGACAGAGACTTCCTTTTATTTTTGACACATGATGGGGCTCTCCAGACTCATCATGGGGAGCCGTCCGTCCCATCATGCCTGTGGGGGGCCCCCAGCAGAGACACCATCTCATCTACAGTCATGATTGTCACCTTGTCCCTGCCCTTTCAATTAGATGCTCAATTTCACCCTCGTGTCCCACGGGAGTCACAACCGCACCATCCGAGATTGGAATCCCCTAATCGCCGCCCCCCCTCCTCGTACATGCAGCTGGACCCTGTTCTCAGTCTCCATTCAATACTGTCTATTCAGTGTGATAGAGGAGTATGTGACAGAGCAGAGAACAATGAGAAGCTGCTAGACAACACATGCCTTACACAAGAACATGTCTTGATAACAGAGCTCTGCAGCAATATGAAGCTAAAGTCAGGGAGGAATTTGTGCCTCTTTTCAAACAGAATAAAGGGCAAGAAGAACGTGAACAGACGAGAAAATGTACAAGAAATGATTTTTAAAGATTTTTTAAAAATCCAGTGTTGTTTTTCAGTCTGTCTTGCTGAAATACTCTCATGAATTTGGCATGAGTTTTGCCTCTACAGTTCAACAAACGGGCTTTCACAAGAGGACGCTCCGTGAATGCACGACTAGGATTTATCCAAAAGCCCTGATGCTTAAAGCTGCCATGACAAAAGAGCTTCACAGGATAGGGTGTTATTGTCCCTTTGGATTTGAAGAGCCGGAGTCATGAATTCATTGTACTTGAACCTTTTACAATCGATTACAAGAACATCCCACATTATGGCATCATGTTCTCTTTTGACTTCCAGTTATGTTCCATTTCTCATGTCATGTGCTCATCCGAAACCAAGAGGAATCAATTATTCGTCGAGACACTGAAGCTTTGTGAGAAACTGGGCATGCAACTGTGTACTTGCAGCTGGGATGTTTTTGAATTCTCTCAGTGTACAAAAATATGTTGTTGACTACATCCTGGAGAAGCCTATAAAGAGATGGGGTTGAAGAGACATCTAGTGGTGATGATCACATAAAACCACTTGGTAGCAAATTTGTCCCATCAGATCTCTGGGAATGTTTTGTGCCATTTTTGTTCCTGAAAATTGTGTGTGTGTAGTTTTTTTAATCTAGTCAAGGTCATTTGATTACAAATGACCTTGAGGTATTCTACTGGGGGGTATTTTTTGTCATCTTTGTACTTCACACCAACCTTGATGGCTCTCAACTCAACTGGTATGGTTTAACTATGAGCTGCTCTACAGGGGATTAGCATTAGAAGGCCGTACACATCTGTGCAATATGAAACCTCCCTTATATTTTGTTATTATATTTTATTGTGTTATATTTTATATATCCTTGTATATTTACTATATTGCTTCTTTATTTTGTCATTTTATTTTATTGTATTATATTATATTTATATGTCCTTGTATATTTACCATATTGCTTCTTTATTTTGTTATTTTATTATATTATATTATATGTCCTTGTATAATACTATATTGCTTCTTTATTTTATTTTATTTGATTATATTATATTTATATATCCTTGTATATTTACTATATTGCTTCTTTTCCTTGTATATTTACCATATTGCTTCTTTATTTTGTTATTTTATTTTATTGTATTATATTTTATATGTCCTTTTATAGTTAGTATTTATTTTCTGTCTTTTATGTAGCCTCCCAGCAAAAGCATTTCACACGATTCTACTTGTATAACCGGAGTGACAATAAACATCTTGAATCTTGAATCAGGAGGTGGAAAACTATCGTTCGGCCATGAATAAGATGGCAGAAGACATCATAATGCTGAGGACACAGGTGGTGACATTGGAGGCAGAAAACAGCCAGCTCCGCACTGATCTGTCTCTGCAGCAGGACCTTGGCCGAGATCTGCTGGATGACACAGACATCGACGTCATGACCAAGGCTGAGATTGCTGACCGTATGGGTGAGCTACAGCAGAGCACTGTCGTTTACCCACTCAACCATTCACCAGTTACCTGTCTTAAAATGAGCCTGAAAAAAACATGCAAAAGCAATAATTAACATTTTTTCAGCAAAAGTTGAGTTCTCTTCAGATTCATTAATGTCAGAAAGTTTATTATCCAGCCAGCAGTCCGAGTTATTATGGACTTAAGGGCATTTCATTGGCAGATGAAGGAGTGATGGTGTGAGGTGGCCCACTGCGTGTTTGCTAATCCTTGTGAGTGTCTATTCCCAAGCAGACTGTGCCGTTGTGTGATAAGGCAGCTCATTTAGGCCACGGACCCTGATAAGCTCTGTGGGTAGTGCATCCCTTATCTCCTGAAGGACAGTTTGTGACCATCAGTGAAAGGATGTTCCTGAAGGTCCCGCTGCTGGCATCAAAGCAAAGGGACCAGACTTAAGTCCCACCCAAACAGAAAATCCATTCAATTTCAAAAGCTTTATTGATCATTATTGTTCAAATGTCTGAGCCTCAGAACTGACATGTTAATCAATCTGAATTTCAAAAGTCATTGGAACGAAAGTTTCCTACTTTACAGATCAAACGTTAAGTCTCATCTTAGATAAACTTAGCTGTCCTTTTCTCATATCAACTCATGAATGTAGCCCCAAAAATAACACATTCCCATTCCTATAAAAATCTGCACAAATAACTGTTTATTTGAAGCCTCTCTGAAATTCAAGCTTGCCAGTGAGACCAGTAAGGCTGCTTCTCAAAGGGACAGGATCCAACAGCTGCAGAATGATCTGATCAAGGTTAGAAGACACACACAAATACAACTTAAAATAATTCATGTCAATGTATATATGTAGTGTTTATATAGTTTTCTATTCCATTTTCATTGTGCTGTGCAGAAGCACGACAGTGAGAAGGAGCTACTAAAGCTTCAGAGAGTTCACCAGCAGCAACAGCAGGATCTGCAGCACCACCAGAGTCACTTGGCAGAGATGGCAACTCTGGAGGCCACAGTGAAACAGCAGGAAAAGGTGAACAGTCAACTACAATGTCTCACAACAGGGAATGCTTCTTTCTATGAATAACAGCGTGGGATGTATGATAGGATAACATCCTGTATACTTGTGTGCCATCCAAATTTTTTTCAGGTCATTGCGAAGATGGAGAAAGCATTAGATAGCAAACTCGGAGAGAAGTGTAAACAGTGTGGTGACAAAAGGCCGGTGGTAAAAAAGCAAAAAGGTAGGTGGACACAGCTGGTGAGGGAACAATATTTGCATTTGCAGAAGCCAGAGCATCTCTTCATGCTGTGTAGGTGAAACTGGCCACAGAAGGGAAGAGATGGAGTTGGCCCTGGCAGCAGAAAACAGTCGTCTCAGAGGAGAGCTGGACAGGATTCGGCAGCAGCAGCCTGCTCCAGTCATACAGCAGTCAACGCAGGTACTCCTGCACATTCAAGCCAGTATTCACACAGTGTGATGTGAAAATGTTTTAAAACTCTCATCAGATTAAAGACTACAGCGCAAGTTATTCCATATGTTTTGAGAAATATATCTTGAAATTGTATTAAAATAGTTTATTGTACTACCCAAATTGCTGCGTCATGTCCCCCTCAGACAAAAGAAGCACTGCCAGTCGAGGAGAGACTGAGTTTACTAAATAAACTGGAGAGAGCCGAGGCAAGAGTCCAAACACTGGAGGCTCAGGTGAAAATAAAAAAATAGATACTCTATTTGCTTCATAAACTTATTGAGTCACAGATCAGTTTTCATTTGTGGTTAAAGGATAACTTTGGTATTTTTCAACCCTATTTTCCCATGTTTTCTGTCTTAAGTGATTAATGGGGACAACAATTTTTGAAAGTATTGAGTAAGTATTGAGGGATAACGCTGTAACCAGCAGCGTTGAAACGAGCTGTGAGGGCAAGTGAGCGTTAATGTAACGTTACATTGGCTAAAAGTGCTTGTTTTTGCAACTGACTGGCTCAGATTGTTATTATAAGTGTCTGACAACATTATGGAAAGGACCCTTCAGAGAAATAAAACATTTTCTTGCCTTTCTCTTCATCCGGACTGTTTGTTATTTTGTCCAAATCCCGCTCAGGGAGAAGTCTCGTTGTGAAATCTGAATATCCGTGTACTCTGGCTCATATGAATATGGACGGCCATCAAATTCAAAGACCTCATCCACATTGTCGAAATCATCTAAATATGCAGCCATGACATTGAACATTTTTTAGATAACAATAAGCTACGCTTTCTGTATTCCAACACAACAAACTTTGCCCGGCTGGCACTTGTGTTTCCACCATGTATGTATTTCACTATTCTACCGTTGTCTTTTGGCAACACGCCACCTCACTAGATTTCAGAACGAAACGTCTCCTTGAGTGAGACTCTTTCCATAATGACAGACACTTATAATAACAATCAGAGCCTGTCATAGCCAAAATAAGCACTTTTAGTGGACGTTGATGACGGTGCCAGCTTGCCCCAATAGCAATATATTGTAGCCCGTGAGCAGCTGCCGTCTACAGCGCTCTTCTTTGACACTGGACCAATTTCAGAAATTGTTGTCACTATTAGTCAGTTGGACACAAAAACATGGGAAAATAGGGTCCAGGTTGAAAAATATCGAAATTATCCTTTAAAACAAAGTTTTGCCTTTGCATGTATTACAGCTGGAGGAGAACTCTAAATTATGGGGGAGACAGAAACAAGAAATGTTGACCAAACTGAGTGAGCACAGACATGGCTTTGTCCGAACATCCACCACAATCCTACATAACGTTCCTTCGGTCAGTTGAGTGCAGTTGGCCTTCATTTTATACAACACATACTGTGCTGTGCATAATTACTTTATTTAACACAGAATACTTTCTGCTTCTTACAGAGGTCTGTGTCACAATCATTGTATCAGCAAAGCAGACAGAGGAAGCAGAAACCCGTAAAATGACCTGTAAACAACTGTTGACCCAGACTAAACACACTCACAGTTTTCTTTGATTTATTGTTTCAAATGAGATATTTCCATCTAATTAACTTATATAGATATTAAAATATGTAATAAAATGATATATTACAAGACACATTTTGAATCAGTTGCATTGTTTTATTCATCAATTTAGATATTTTAAAATACCTTTACCTCATGAAATAAAGCATCTGTACATTCCAGTTTTTTAATATATTGTACACACACAGACTACACATTCCCATCATTGTTCAAATATACAGTACATATAATTACTGTTCACTAGTTATGGAATTACTGAGGTAATATGTTCATCCATGTTTTTAGATTTTTCTTTCCTAATGTTTTCTTACTCCATCAACATCTAATGTAGGAAGATTGTATTTAGTGTTTATATTGTGGTGCTTTGCGAAGCCTTTTACAGTTCACTGTGATAAAGGTCTACAGAAATGAGCCTGGCTCATCCTGGCTCATCATTTGCCACAATTTTTCTCTCAAACTCGGTGTTACCGAGTAGTATGTAGAGGCTTCAGAGTCAATATTATAGGTTTCTCTGGTAAGAGAATGAGCTCAAAGGTACTCTGCACCTCCACGTGGCGCTGTTTCTCCACTCGGAAGTTCTCAAGCATCTGCAAAGACAGAAAATAATGCACACAGTTAATATGCTGTATAAATGAGCCACACAATACAGTGACAAACGTCTTTATTCATATATCTCACATGGATGAGGAAGATTTGCATCTCTGCCTCAGCTATTCTGCGTCCTAAACACTGACGAGGGCCAAAGCCGAAGCCCAGGCTCCTGAAGTAGTGTGTCTCTGTCCTCAGCCAGCGAGAGGGCAGATACTGCTCCGGACGAAAAAACACTTTGGGGTCTCTGCCCATTGCGAACAGTCCTAACTGGACTAGAGTCTGAACACAAACACACAGAAACACAATAAGGGTGAACAGTGCCCCAACAATAACAATATCAAATGCTCAAATACAAAAACATGATTAGATGATTAATGTTTTTAACAGCCTCTTACCCCAGCTGGGATGTGGTAGTTTTGAATGATGATATCTTCTGCTATGTATCTTTGCAAGCTCACTGCAACCGGGTGTAACCTGAGGGATCAGAGTGAAAAATCTATATTAAAGGATGCAAGTAGATGGCAGTATTTAGTAAACTATAAAAGGTCATTTTCAGAACAACTATGTGTTAGTAGAAAAAGTATGCCTACAAATTTTAATGGTGGTCAGTTGTACCTAGCTCAACCCTCTCATGTCTCTTCTGGTTGCCAATAATCAAGATGGCAAGGACAAAAAAACAAGATGGCAACAGACAAAATACCAAACTCGACTCGAAAACAGCAGTCCACAAACCACTGACTGCGTCCACTTTTTATACACAGTCTATGGCACGAAGATGCACTAAAAGCACATGCGGCCGCCCCGGCGATGTCAACAAAGCGAGGAGAAGCTCGGATTACAACACACACAGAGGAAGAGTGACTTCATTCTCTGCTCAGGTAGACATTACTCCTCTATATCTTTACATAGCAAATAGTTGTTTGACGCTATATTAATGCTCTGTATATTGTATAGAGAAGGAGGCAAACTTTTCCCTAAACAATCTAACATCTCCACAGTATCATTAATAGCATTACATATTTTGCACTGCCATTTTGTTCACCTCAGTGTTTCCTTCAAAGCTCCTTTGACTAAAGGAATCCGCTTCAGCATCTCCAGCATGTCTCCATTGCTTTCAGCCCGAGCTGCAGCCACTTCCGCCCTCAGCTCCTCCTGGAGGCTGGGGTGCCTGGCTAGTTCATACAATGTCCACTGCAGCGTTATAGAAGTCTGAAACACAAAAACAGAATGAAGCAGGAAGCCAAGAATAAGTCACATTCTGGAAAATAAATGATTTCTGTCCTTTTTTTCTTACCGTATCTACTCCTCCAGCCATTAGCTCAGTGACGCTGGCCTTGATGTCTTCGATGGACAGCTTGTCCAGCATGAGCAGGCTAGCCAGGACTCCTGGGTAGCTCTTCGGAGTGCCAGCTTCCTGACGTAACTGCCTGTAGATGTTGTGGATGCAACGGTCCGCTGATGTACCAAAAGAATAGAAATGAAGTAAGAAATTCCGCCATATACAGTGCAAACATAACAAATAGAAAATGTGTTTTTCAAATAACAGAACTGAGAACCTCACGGTCAAAATAATAAAATGTTCATCCTAGTTGTTCTCAGAGTCCTACCTTGGTTGAAGATCCCATCCCAAGCCTCCACATGGTCTCGCCACACCTTCGCACCAATCTTCCTCAACAGAGCAGGAGGTATGTACAGCATGGGTGAGGTAGTCTTGAACATCACGGTGATGCAGTCAATGAAATGTTGAGCTTCAGGGTCGATGTAGTCCAGCATCAAACCCAGACGCTCCCCATACAGCACTGAGCTCACCGCTGTGTTGGACAGAGCAAACATCAGACAAAGACAAGCAATAATATGGGAGAAAAAAAGGGCACTGACCTTAAATAAACTATATTATCAAAAGAGATAAATGTCAGTCTTACACTCCAGTGCATATTTAAAGAGTTCTTGAGAGAGGTCCGTGGTCCATTTGTTCTGGCCATTTCGCTTTATCTTTTTGTGAATTCTGGCCACAAAATCCAGGCCCACTTCATCCAGCAAAGGCACAAAGTTTTCCATCACCTTTGGGGAAATCACCTCCTTGTTGAGAATCACACGGTTTGATCTCCAGTCTTCTCCATTCCTGTGGGAAGATTGGATGTTAACTTAAACTAGCAAGGCAACTAATAAGCACAATCTTATAGCACATACTGTATACTGTAATATCCTTGGTCCCATGAAAGTGTTCAAATATTGGTAAAACAGTTTATACAGGTGGAAGGGGATAATAACAGCACATACTTTAGTAGGACTCCATATTTGCGATTCCTGTAGTCTCTGTATGATGTCCAAGCTTCAACGTTCAGTCTTTTAGGATAATGGCCCTCCGCTTTGAACAGGATAGCAGCATCTTCAGGATTGATGATATTCACGCTTTCATAATAACCTACCTTTTCTCTGACATACAGAAAGTCAGAGGAAAAAAGGGGTGAAAATATTATATCAGCCGCTTGTTTTCAGAAAACATGACCTTGTGGATTATTGGCCACAATATTTTTCATGAACCAAAATGATTATATTTGAACCAGAAGATTTTATCTCAAACTAGCGACGTCATTCAAAGTCATTTGTTTTGTCTAGTTAAGGTGTTTACGTAAGATCGACCATAGATGATTAGTGTCAGGTAGAGTTATTTTATCATTTTATTTCAGTTTTTTACAAACTGCTTTGTCTTCTGTACCTGTAAATGGGTCCAAAGGTGTTGAAGTTCTGCAACATGATGCGGTGAAGGTTTTTGAAGCCATCCAGTTTCCAAAAATTGTACAAGTTGGCCACCCCATTCTTCCACAGTCCAGGAATCTCACTGAAAGGCCTGACAATGCTGCTGCTGTCCGTGTACGCCTGTCTGATCACCGGCATACTGCTGCTGCAGCGCACACCTGTTGTCAGCTCTCCTATCCAGGACAGGGTCACCGTCACCGGGCTGCGCCACAAACTCCACCTGGCCATCCCGACAACAAAAATTCTGACTCTGCTCTACCTTCAGCAGCTACTCTGGCTCTCCCAGGGACATCAGATGCAAAACAAGGAGGCTGGTCTAAATAGTCGGCCCCCCTTTGCAGTGCTGATCAAGGTTCTCCAGTAGGCTTGGGCGATACAACGAGATTATCTAACAGCCTAATATAATACACCACAGTGTATTCAGCGTTCCTTACTGAATATTGTATCTTGTATCATACCAACCTGTAATGATCTGTAAATAAAAAGTGAGACTATGCCAACTAATATAAAGCCTGAAGACCTTCAGGAAGTTTGTCTTGTAAACAAGCATTTGCTTTGATTTGTGAAGAAAGACAAGGCCATAACAGAAAATCAGTTTAAAACAAATGTATACATGAACAGCATGTATTGTACAGTTCAACTTAAAGATTTAATAAATATGTATACGAATGCTACTATGAAAGCTATTTCTTAAGTAGCTTTATGAGTTCTTCCAGCCTCATAGCAGTCTTAATGTCTCCCTGGATTTTGAGTCTGCCACTGGTGTAAGCAGAAAATGGTTGTAGTCCACCCAGGAACATGGCCAGAAGGTCGCTGTCACTCATGCTCAGTGTCACATCTGGCTCTCTGAACAAGTACCCTGCTCCAGCGTCACCGCTACCTACAGAACACACACAGAGCAATGGAGATATTTCTGTAAGTGTACTTTTGTTTCTATTTAACACAAACATTTGAGCGTTACTAGACAGATTAAGCACAACTTGCTTTCAGTTGCTGGATTTATCTCAATGGGAATGCTCTTATAATTGTGGCATATTTGCAGTAATATATGAACCATCACCTTGGCTCAAATCCACATAGTAAGTGTGATGTTGTCCGTCTTCCGAGCTTATGTCAAAGTGGAAGCTGGCCCCAACCTGGTGGACCAAAGTTTCCGACAGCAGGAGCTTGACCTCGCCAAGCAGCTCTTCAACAGTAACTGGTGTGGCCATAACTGCCCGAGGGGCACTGTTGAACTCATCTGTAAAGGTTATGCAGTCCTCTGAGGAGAAAAGGAACATGTGTATTACACAACATTATCAGAATGGGTACATGTTGTTAAAAACAGTTATGTGTGAGCGGGCCCACACCTTGTTGAGGCTGTGAAATGTTGCCCAGAAAGTGCATGGCCAACTGCTGAATGGGGCCAGTGAGGCCTTCCAGTCCAGGCACAGAAGGAGGCACAGAAGGAGGCACAGAAGGAGGCACGATGTGGGGTCCAGAGAGGCCTTCCCCTGGTGCTTTTAGTAGAGAGCCCAGGGTAAGCTCTACCCTGTCCACCTCCAGCCCCCAGGGTCGAGTCATCTCATTTATGTCCACCTGTACAGAGCAATAAAGTATGTCAGTTTGACGTGATACAGTGAAAGGCCGGCACAGAATAATTAGGTCCCGTGTGGTCTCACCCCAAGATATTCTCCAAGTTTAACTCTCTCAGTTTGGATCTCCCTGACAGTCTTCTTGGCCAGGCTGTAGGTCATAGCCTTCTGTGCCGTCATCCTGGTCGAGGCGTTCAGGTCCTGGACTGATAGTACTGACATGACGGGGTTCCAGATCCTGAACTGGATGTCTGCTCCCACTGCCAACACACCGTTATCCAGTGTATGCACCTGCAGTAGCAGAATTACATTTTATACGAGTGCTGGACACCTCACATTGGTCATTCAACATTTATCACCTTTTAAAAATATAGAGAGGTCTTCTCTTCATTCTTAAAGCTGATATTGACTGAGCAATATTTACTGTGTAAGGCTGAATATACAGTTGACAAATGCTGACTGCTCAGAAGGAGAGTCTTGGCACCATTAAGAAACAAGTGACATAAGCTGGACACCTCAGTTGTATTGAAATGCTTAAAAATATCTTAAATCTGTTTTTACAGAACAATGTAGTTGCTTTTAACAAGTGTCATTATTTTTCCTTGATTATTTTAGCTTCTGATTCCTGTATATTTTGTGTCTGTTGATGTGTTTTGGTATGTTTTTCATTGTGTCAAACTAAATGTTGCCATCAGACATCCATCTGCATTTAATTCTGAGGTCTATAGGTGCAAAGACACAGCACACAAACATCAACAGTGCACCAAGGGTGCCACCTGCAGGACAAAGTAAGTCAAAACTGATTTTGCTTGCTGTAATCATTCCACCTGTTCATACTGGCCATTAAGAGATTCATTCCTAATGCAGTTTCAATGGATGTGATGGGGAACAAACTCCAGAGTCCTCCTTCCATGCAAAAAATACATTCAAAAGTTTATCTGAAGCTTATATGACTGACTATTTCTTTAAGACAGACTTGAAAAATTGTGAACCTATCCTTTATTTATTTTATTTTAAAAGGTTTGTTTAGTAAAGACTTAATGTAAATAAAAACCTGTAGGAGAATGTGAGGGAAACTACTCCTGACCACAGTTGTTTTCTGCATTTTTCAGTGATTCAGCATGTAAATGGCTTGAACATGTTGTCCATCACAACACCTAACTAATGATGAACTCAGTATAGTGGTTTACCTGGCAAGGAGGGATGTTGAAAGCACGGGTGCGCAGGTCTACTCTCTGCCACTGGTCAATGAGGGGCAGCACAAGGACAATACCAGGGCCCTTAGGAGGACCAACTCGACCCAGACGAAACACCACTACCCTCTGGTAGTTAGGCACCGTCTACAGACAAAATGTGTCACAGTTGGTTGTGTTTATTCTCAACAAATGAGTGAACAGGCTGTGGGAGTATCTGATTAGATATAATTTCACCTTACTTTCAGTACAAACCATCCTGATATAGGAAATGTTATAAAGGTGCAGATGTAGACAAGGAAGATGACAATCAGGTTGCAAATCCAGGACAGCCATCCTTGGGAGGTATCTTAAAGAAAAGAAACCCCAAAAAAGTGTCTCAATCTTTAAGGTATTTTCAGTAAACCAGTCAGCCTGTAAAGAAAACAGTTGTATGATGTCATCTGTGGCTTTAAGGGGAGCTTTCGATTTGAGATTAGAGACTACAAGATTTGAACAGCAAGCCTGCACTACAAACTGGGGGTGTGAGTGTGAAAGATGGGTTTTACCAGGACAAATGCTATTGAAATGCATTCTGGGAAGTGTAGGAGCCAGTGTTTTTGGAGCTTGACTCATCCTAGACCAGGGGTCAGCAACCTTACTATCAAAAGAGCCATTTTAGGCACAAAACAAAAAAAACTGTCCGCAGAGCCGCAAAACATTTGAGCATTGTGATGAAGGTAACACAGTTTATAGTCAAAGTATATAGTATATAAGTCTAATGCAGTGAGGGCCAAAGTGCAAATGTACTACAGAGTATTAGGGCCACATTGAGGGGAAAAAAATAGGAGATTTACAGAATAAAGTCATAATATTACAAGAATAAAGTCATAACTTTACGTGCAAAAAAGTCGTAATATTACGAGAATAAAGTCATAACTTTACGAGAAAAAAAGTTGTAATATTACGGGAATAAAGTCATAATTTTACGAGAATAAAGTTATAACTTTATGAGAAAAAAAGTCATAACATTATGAGAATAAAGTCATAACATTATGAGAATAAAGTCATAACTTAACGAGCAAAAAAGTCGTAATATTACGAGAATAAAGTCATAACTTTACGAGAAAACATTTTTTAATATTACGAGAATAAAGTCATAATTTTACGAGAAAAAAGTCATAATATTACGAAAATAAAGTCATAATTTTACGAGAAAAAAGTCGTAATACTACGAGAATAAAGTCAGAACTTTAGGAGAAAACATTTTTTAATATTAGGAGAATAAAGTCATAACTTTACGAGAAAGCCTCAGGTTGCTGACCCCTGGCCTAGGGACTAAATTACAGGATATGTTGCATGTGCACTACTATGTAGTGTGATGGGCTTTTGGCATATTTTGTACATTTATAACATACTTAATGTATTTTATTATGTTCAAAGTCTGTGCGTGTGTATTGTATTTCAACCTGGGTGCAAGACAAATGTCCCTTGAGGACAATACATTTTCCATTTTTCATTTTCCACTTGTGCAATTTTGTTAATAGTCTGTTTATTGTCAATACTTTTTTTTATACTTCCTTCTATTGAAATGGTTCATATTTTGTTACACTTTGTTTTGCTCTTTTTTTTACTGTGTTAGCTGATGCATCTTGGACTAAGCAGTAGTAACACTTTGAAAACATAGTGTTGATCAGAAATAGCAAACCACTCATATTTAAACAGTGAAATAGTTAAAAGGGATGCTCTTATTATTATTTATTAGATTAGTTGAGGCTGGTTTGTTTGACTTTACATCTCTATCTCCCTCCTTATTGTAATATATTAAATTACAACAACACTCTTGACCCTCAAACGTACCACTTCCAAAACAAAAACAAAACATAGCTAACGTTACCATAGCTCCTGTTAGCTATGGTAACAAGGTAACTACGGTAACGTTACCATAGTTACCACAGTTGGTGCTAGCTAATGGATGTATGAGGTTAGCTACCTACCAGTGAAGTCGTTTTCAGACACATTGGGGAAGTTGTCGAATGATAAACCTTTGTGGTAACCTCGCTGTGTGAAGCTGTGAGTGTCCACAAACAAGCCAGGAGTCCTGTTGGAGTCCCTCTGAGGGAGCAGCTGATACGACTTGCTAAACATTATTAATGTAGGTAAAACTGTTATTTCTTATTTAAAGCAACTTCATAATAATTGTCAGTGTCCGCTGCAACTGTCAGCCAAACCCGTCTTGTTAAAGTAAACAAAGTAGCCCTGGTTACTACAATGCAGGACGCTTTAGCTCATGATAATCATAGATGGTAACTAGCTGGAGGTTCTTCCTTGTTTTCTTCTTTCTTCTTTCTTCTTTTTGGTGTTTATTGGCTATTGGCAAACCAGCCTATAGGCGCATTACCGCCACCTACTGGACTGGAGTGTGGAACAGGAGATTGGCAGGAAAAAAATAGATTAAAAATAAATTCATTAAAGGGACTGTTTGTAAGAATCAGAAATGCTAGTTAACAGCGACACCTGTGGCCGTTAAGTCAACGAAAGTCAGCATCGGGTTCGCGCTTGTGCTCGCTCTACATAGACATGAACGAGCATTGCTCAAAACAGTGCGGCGACACACGTCGGCTAAGACCACAATATCACTCTATATTTCACCTGCTTGGCTGTAATCTTATCTGACCAGACGAAGGTCTCTCCATGAATCAATGCTGATCCTAGTGTTGGCTTTTCCTGCTTCAGCCTCCCGACCGCGGTCAGAAGGAACAGGGGAGACATCGGCACCCGTTCGGAGACGATAACGTTTCTCACTGTGGAGCCCCGTCACTTCACAAGACACGGGAAACCTCTGTTGGTCTGGAGGAGCTGCAGCATTTATTTCTGCACAAACATCCACTGTACATTCACTAGATATTCTCAAAGCTACTAACTCTTCTGCAGTGTAGAGTGCGCTTAAATGCGAGAGTGGAGCGAATTAGCGAGCGCGAGAACGGTGCTTCCGTGTAGTTTGTGTTGGAGTCTGAGTCTGAACAGCATAGCCACACGCGAGTGATCATGGGACACTGACACATTTTGTAATATGTCTTGTGTAATGTGTTCTGTAAAACCAGATAAAGAATGGAAAACATGACCAAAGATGAACAAACTTGTCAAATACAAAATTTCCATATTTATTCAGGACAAATACTTCTTCATTTTCTTATTCTATAATAAAAATGCTTTTCCTTCCAACTCAGTAGCCTATCTACACTAAATAAGTTAATATGTCTTTGGTTCTATATGACAAAATTGTAATATTTACAAAGAAAATAATGTAATAACCACTGAACTAAACCTGTATGCTTATTTAATTAGAATGCCATGAACTTTAATGAGTCTTTTTTCAACAGAGTTTTAGTGGGAAAATGTTTCTATCTGTGCGATTCCAAAATGTCTATGGCTATTATGTTGAATTTGAACAAGTCATAACCAGAATATGTGAAACAAACAACTAGAAAACATGTTGCTTGAGGGTTGTTTTATGGTGTTTTCCTAGCAGGTATCATTCCTGTGCGCTTGTTTTAGTTAGTGTCTCAGTTTTTGAACATGTCACACAGCAGCTTCTCCATGGGTGTGCTGCCAATGGTTCTGTGAAAGAACAGCTGCTCCAGTTTCTCAGAGCTCACAAAGTGGAGGGATGGCAGCAGAAGTAACAGTCTCCCAAACCTTGATGGACAAGAACAAAGGTGAGTGAACTTCATGTTTCTATTTAGGCTGTTATATGACCAACTTCAAATACTGCAGATGTTGTTTGAAGATATTTGTCTGTCAGTGACAGAGTTACAGTGGGCTTACCTGGCACTTTGGCTGGGGTATAGTGAATGGATGTGCTGACCTAGCAACACCTGTGACTGGTCCTGCAGATTCTCCACCTGCTCCGGGTCTTTGAGGCTGCGTGTCTCTGCAAGTCAAACAGCATGACATTAGTTACAATGTCCATTCAGTAACAAATGTATATTGCTGAAGGAGTAACACCTTACCTGGCTTGAAAAGTACAATGGCTTTCAGGCAGGCAAACTCAGTAGGGTCAACGGCCAGGGCCTTAAAGCGATTAAAGACCTCTTCTAGGATGCGCAGGTCAGCTGTGGGGAGACTGATCTTGGCCTGCTGTGTGGGAGACAGATCTGGCAGAGACAGAAGAGGACAGCTGTCCATGGGCAGGGACCACTGGATGGCACACAAGAGGAACATCTCACTCCAAGCTTCCTCGAGGAGAATCACCTGAGGATGAAACGGAAATTCATGTTGCCATGTCTCACACAGGATTTATGTAGGTGTAAATCGGTTCGGTAAATATAAAAAAAAACGTCAGTCAGTCTCACCTGGTCTCGAAATGGCAAGTGAGCAAAAACAGGCAAATTTTTTGCCCACTTGACAGACATGAAGAGGAGTCGTGCCGATGTCTCGTATATACTCTCTGAACAGCTGGAAGTGTATGGGGACGTACGACAGTCAGAGGGACTCCGATCTCTCTCTGAATCATTGGTTGTCACATCAATATTCTCCTCCACTGGCGAAAAAGAGAGTCACACAAATGTTAAGGCTGCTGGGAGTACAATATTAAGTTTAAATGCATCATTAGATGGTGCTACAACACAGACACTATGAGAAAAGTAAAGTGTTTTTTGAATATTAAAGCATGATAAACATGTTCAAGTAGAAACCTAAAATACAAGTATGCACCTGAAAATAAGCATAATAGGTCCTCTTTAAACTTACTTTATAATAAACACACATGAAAATCTCACTTTTTACAATATGGGACCTTTAAGTTAACTTCTGTCATATGATCTCACCATCCTCTGGCTCCAGTTTTGCACAAGTCTCTGCAGTCAGCAGGCTGACCATAAAGCGGTGGTAGTTATTGGGGTTGATGCAAGGCTGTACGGCGGCAGAGGTGGTGACGGAGGAAGTGACCAGAGGTCTGCAGATGACTGACGAGTAGGGGGCAGAGGAAGTGAGCTCCCGTGTGGTGGCCAGGTGCTCCTTTTTAGTGTCCACATTTATGGAGTCTAGACTGACGTGTGCTGTGCTTCGAGGCTGTCGCTCATTCTGCACAGCTGGCAAAAGCACAGTAATATATCATGTGAAAACAGTCACGGCTTTAGATAATTTGTACAATGACAGATATGATACATGCACAGATAACGTACTCCACACAGTCAATATTATTCAGATTTTTCTCACCATCTTTGTTCATGCCAGCTTGGAGACACTTCTTTAGTCGACAAGCTTGACATTGGTTACGATGAGCCTTGTCAACAGGGCACCTGCCATTTCCAGCCTGACACCTGTGATTTTGACAAAAACAAAATCAGAGTAAACATAAGTACTATGTTAAAATACCAATAATTACTTGTGACACTAGTTGTGTTTCTCCATTATGCACATGGTAACTCTGACTGCCCTATTCGATAAGGTTTTGCTCACCTGTAGATGAGTCTTCGTCTCACACTGCGCTTGAAGAAGCCACTGCAGCCGTTGCAGGCGTAGATGCCATAGTGTTTACCACTGCTTGAATCAGAACACACTCTACATAGCAGACCTTGGCCAAGTGCTTTACCTGGGACTGAACTTATTTCTGTAGAGAACAGATGGCAGAAATAAATACTTCACACTCTTTTAAGGATCAATGGATGACTTAATTGTACATACTGTATAGGTTTTTCATTAAATCATTTTTACTGTCTTTTTAGACAATTTTTTATAGTATATGCAATACAGTACAATACATATTATCATTATTCTCACAACATAATCTGTTGTACAGAAAAATATTTGCAAGTTTTGTTTTTTTTAATTTTGTTGTCATTGTTAAGCACCATTCTCATATCTTTCATATTATAACAATAATCGGCTCACCTGCTTGAGATCCATCTGTGAAGTCATTAGACGTGTCAGAAGAAAACATGTTCATTTTGGTCATGTGGTCCTCCATTTTGAGATAATCTAACTTGAACTTCGCTTAATAAACAGTTTTTAGACAAATAGAAGGTTACTCTCAGAAGTATTTCCTCTTCTGTATAAAGTATTTTTTGTGCAGTTGCCTGGCTGGATCAAAGCATTTTATCATGTGAAGTGTTGACACATGGCAGTGCCTCCAAAACAAAAAAGACTTAGAATTTGTAGTTCTTTCCTCTAAAGCTTGTAGTTAACACCTTATTTCTTCAGAGGTCATCAGAGAGTTACTCCAGGAATGTTCGATGATATTGATTCAGTAGTGCTGTTGTCCCTTCTCTGGTTGTTTCTGATGTAACGCGGGGTCAATAGAGTCACTGCTTGTCTTCTGTCTTTCTCTCTGCCAGAATGAGTGCGAGCCGTCTGGGGGCTTTCTGAAGGAAGACAAGGAGATTAGCACCAGGCGCTGTGTAAGCAAATGCTGATTTGTCATCCTCTTAATCTTTACTGTCTATAAGGGTAAATCAATCAGTCACACCACTTACAGGCATTTTCACCAAAGTTGACCACTGATAAAGAAAAGGAAAATAATATATTTTACTTCTCACTCACACTGCTTTCAAATGACTTCATAAATTTGGCTGCTGCATGGTAAAGGTCACCAGTGTCTCCGGAGAGTAACGGCAATCAACATGGCAGTTTAAATTCTTCCTTGTTAAGTCTTTACTTATAAATGCCCTTTAAAAATCAGCTAAATCATACATTAATATAAGAAAAGCTAAAGAAAGCTTTCAAGCTAAGATGCTTCACATGTTATCTAGCCTAAAATCATCATGTGGTCAACTACTGCCCACAGCATTGACTTGAGGTTTCAGAAGTTGACTATAGTCAATAAGTGAACTAATCAACTATGACTAAAGATACAAAGCATTACAATATGGATTATTTATTCCACTCCCAGTACGCATATGGTCCTCACCTTCCTGTTAACGGGGTAGTGGGGTTAACAGCGTAGTCTTAAAACGTTCCCTCTGCACCATATTGGCCCTGTCAATGACACTAATGGCTTCAACAGAATACAGCCACCCCAAATCAGCAAAGTAGCTTAACCTTCCATGAAATGTGGTCTCCTTGTCAGAGGGGGGATCACGAAAGGGGGTGATGAGAAGAAAAACAATTAGTGTAGAGATTCAAAGAGCAGCAACAAGTTGACCCTTAATTCCATTCTTCTGCCATATGGTGACTACTCTCTGGAGCCTCCGTCTGCCTAATTAGCAAACCCAAGTGCAATTTGCTGTTATTGGAAGTGCACAACTCCTGGAATCACCAATATTCACTTCTCTTCACTTTAAGGTATTACACAGTGTATTGCCACAAAGAAATGTCAGCAACATCAACACCTGTGCTTGTTATTTTCTGTACAGGTCTGGTCAAGCTACAGTGATGGCTGTAGTCATTATTGCACATAGCTAATGACATCTAGTTCAGCTCCTTAATCAGATCAAATGCAGCAAAGACACTAAAGATACTAATGTGACTGCCTGCCATGTCCACAGAATGATTTCTGTAATCCTTATTAAGTCACTCTTGATTTTAGGAAAACAATGTCGTTTTGAACACAGAGCTGTTTCTGTTGGCCTAAACTGGTGTATAAAAGGATTACAAACTAGGGGCCGTCTACGAGGGCTACGCACACAGAGCCGTTTGAACTTAGAACCTGTTGTCTTGAAGTGGAAAAATTGACTGCAGGCATAACAGTCATTTATTTTATTCTCCTCATTGTGTTTGTACATTTTGGTTGTGTCCAAAATTCCACACTAACATGCTATTTAGTACGCTAATACAGTCTGTGAGATATTTTATTATGGTGGATACCTTAGAGTGAAACCAGTAGTATGCAAATTGCATACTATTACAGTATGCAATGCTGGACATTTAAGGCGGCATAAGTATCCCACAATGCAATGCGGTAGTGACGACAACATTCATAAACGCTCGAGTTTAACTGTAAGTATAAGATTTCACTTTGCTAGGCGTAATGTATATTTAAAATTAATTCAGACTTTGATTTTCACAAGGTCCCTTCTGTGTGGAGTTTGCATGTTCTCCCTGTGTTAGCGTGGGTTTTCTCTGGGTTCTCCGGCTTTCTCCCACGGTCCAAAGACATGCAGGTTAGGTTAACTGATGACTCTAAATTGCCCGTAGGTCTTCGCACAATGTCAGCTGCGATCGGCTCCAGCCCCCCTGCGACCCTGAATAGGATAAGCGGTTACAGATAATGGATGAATGGATGGATGGATTCTCACAAACTAGACACGTCTCCAACCAGAGACAGACTGACGGATGCAGACAGAATGAGAAAAATATATATATTTTTTAACATTACTGCATGTAAACATGTTCTAATAGAAACATAAAATACAAATATGTACCTGGAAATGAACATTATATGGGACCTTTAACTTTCCACAGTTTATACACATATGTGTATATTATATGTAATATGTAATATGTGTATATTATACACAATAATACACAACCCGTGGCCAACAGGCCTAGTAGCTTGGCCTATAGTAGGGTACCTTGTAACCACTGGATGTAAAACTAGTTAAAACAGTCAGTTAAAATAGTTCAAACCTGTCATCAGAATGTCTCAAATGCAGCTTTAACAACAACTTGTGATCCTTTTTCACTTCCCAACTTTGACATAATAAACTAAATTTGGGAAGTTAATGCACACACATTCACATTCACACTACACTAGGTTACACGTTTGGTTGCATTTACACTCAAAACACCATCTTAACCTACTCTGTGAATACGCCTAAAACACATATTTATACTGACCTAAGCAGTACTGAGTATGGTAATCTGGAGCCGCATATCAGATTACATAACACAGGTGTCACTCACATGTCAGGGGTGAGCTGATTATCTTGTTGTTCACACTAGTAGACAGGAAATTTACATGTAAGGTGCATGCTAAAAGGTCATTTTTGAGGAAAATTATTGTTTGGATAGTTCAGACCATTTCAAATGTGAAAGTTTGTTTAATTTGTTTGTGATCACTAATAATACCTTTACGCTGATATTATGTATGTTCCCAAATTGAGTTACGCATAAGCAAAGCGTAACCTGTGAAACACATAATAGTCTTTTCTTGACTCTCCAGTTGTCGGCACGGGTAAGATGCTGCTGCCATCAGCAAAGTGCTGCTTTGAAGTTTTGCCTTGCAGGGATAACTGTCACGTTTCTCCACTCCTCAGCCCTGTGATTGATGCAGCCAATCTTTAGCAGCCCACTGCCATGAGCGAACTGGATGATTATGTATTTAGTGGGAACATTTATGATGACAGAGCCCTGCAGATGATTGAACACACGTCACTAGTAAAACCCTTGCTCAGTTGCTTGGCAGATCAGACTGATCAGCTGTTCATGAGTGCCGTTACCTTTTTACATATTATGATTTTCAAATACTTTTCGCTGTAGTCAGTTGCAGTGCATCAAACACTGAGGGCACATGCCCTGCAGCAGGCATACATGTGTTAGACATAATTCTTTTGTCCTTCAGACGATGCCCTTGAACGCTAGTTCACAAATCTTTGTATCAGTCTAAGCAGCTTTTTATATAATCTCCATGAATGACAGCTATTGTCAAAGAGTGGGATTAACTTTTAAAGTTGTTGGCATGCACATGCAGCAGGTGCCTCAAATTGCAAAGGCATAAAATAGGTCATAATCGATTATGTTTGTTTGTTTTTTAGTCTAATTATGAGCTAAATCATTCTAATTTTAGGACTATGATAAAACAATGTATATAGATGGACAACTTTTGGCATCAAAAAACAGACAAACTTGGACAAAATTCTCATCAAATTAAACTTTGAAAAAACTGTTTTTGTATAAACCTAAAATATAAAGTTACCAATTTCTAATGAATAAATGTCTCAGCAGGATAATCTTATGCCCGCTCAACAGCATAAGCTTCTATTACACTGCACTCAGCATGTCTACCTGATTTCAAGTAGCTGCAGAGAATGGTTAAACAAGCTTGCATGGTTAAGCTTTGTAGGTTCACTTCAGCAGTTCCTGTGGTAGCCCCCAAGTCAGATGAGGTGGAAGGATTGAGGTGTCAGCACTATGGCTACCAGGGATTGCCCCGCCTTGCCATCTGCTGCCACTACTGTAATCCACACAATGAGAAAATCAGTTGTCTCAGTCCGTATCAAAGTCATGTCAGCTCAATTCAACAGGCAAATCAACATCGGTGAGAGAAAATCCATGTTATTGCTGACAAAGGAACTGGGAGGCTTATTGGGTTACAAAATTGCATGCTCTTTGGCATGGATAAAACAGAACATTTCAAATAAATTAACACAAATTTGAATGTAAATTAACACTGACATCATTACATTGTTTCTAACTTGAAATTATATACATTTCTTACAGTTAATGGGAAGATTTTGTCACACCATTATCGACTGTTTTTTGTATTGGCTTATAATATTCTGATTAAATATTAAAACAAAACAAACCTAACATGCTCTAAAACTCTAGTATAGCAAAAAATGTTCTTATTCAGGACTTTAATCTCAGTAATAGCAAAGTAATAACGTTAACACAACTCCAAAAGAGCGCAGCTATCAGCCACTAGAGGTCATGTAAGACCAAACAAAAACAAAACATTTCTATGTCTAAGTGCATTTGCTCATTTAGGTAACAGGAGGACAGAAACAGGTTCCTCTCGGTTTGCTGTGGTCTCTCTCCGGGAGGCTTCCTGTAGCCAGTCACAAATTAAGATTAATTAAAACCTCTTTTGCCATTTTGACTCTCAGTGGTCACACAGACTTCTCTTTGAAGCTGTCAAGGTCCATGTCACTGAAAACTGGCCAAACATTGGGGGTGCCCTGGGAAGTCACACTCCAGAGGGAGACAGACGCCCTTTGATTGCGTAATAAAAGTGTGCTCACAGGCGATCAGAGCTGAGTAAACCCACAGCTGATGAGTCAGAGATGCTGTGTGAGACTGTAACATTTATAGGCTTACAGTAGGCTACATATAGTTCCAGTAATAAGATCGTCTGGTTTGGTTTCCCTTATATCTGCTCAAAACAGTGTCAAATAAAATAGATCAATATGTGTCTTTATGCATCTAAGAAAAGTTGGCAGACTGAGGAGTTTTGAGTCTTAAACGCTCTAAAACATGTCCTGAACATGATGTAGGATCTCTTCTCCGTGATTAAAACCGGGTGCATCAGGCCTATTTCACCTAGTGACCACAGCATTAGTATTTTGCACAGATTTTTTTATATATTTTTTATATAATTATAATCAACCTGAAAGCAAAAGGGCCATGACATGAGGTGAAGTGAAACATACAATCCAATGAATTGTCAGAAAGACTTTTATTTCAGTATTTGTAGTTGTTCTGTTATTTGATAAGGGATTAAAATATTTAAGAAAAAAACTGTGATTGACTGTTAATTGTGTATCTGAAGGAATGTGAGTAGAAGTTCCCTGAAACCATTGCAGACTTAATTTATTTGATTATAAAACAGTTTAAACTCTTCATGATACATTATAGAAAACAGAAAATCTTTTTACATATGAAGTAATCTTACTGAAAATTAACAAATGTACTGGAGAAAATGTAAGGAGCTCACTATTTTCATTTATTTTTTTAAATAAAAACAGGGGGAGAGGGGGAGGTATTCACAAATTTCACAAAATAGAAATATTTTGTAAATTAGAAATAGTTTGAGTGCAAAACATTTAGTACAACATTTTGGTGCTTCATTATTTAACAGCAGATGAAATTCTAATATGTGTGTGTGTGTGTGCGTGGGGGGGGTCAGATCCTCTGCATGTCATAATTTATGCGTGTCATAATTTATGTGTGTCAGAATTCATGCGTGTCAGAATTCATGCGTGTCATAATGTGTTCTTATCATTATGTGTCATTGTATTCTGTGTGTCATTCTAGAACGTGTTCTTCACATACTGGACAAACCTCTTGGCAGTCACACAGTGGATCTGGTTGGATTGGAGATACCACTCAGAGTTTCTCCTCGTTATTGGAGGTTTTGCATAACTTTCTGATGGCCTACGTGTGGCTCATCGAGACATTTGAGGGAATGTCCATCGTTTGTGGAAGGGGAAAATGCCTTTTTTCACGTTATGACTGTTGTTTAATGACTGTTGTTTAATGACTGTCACGATTATCTTTTGTTGATTGGTTTGGGTTTTCCAAATTACTTCAGGTCTTGCAGCAGGTAGATGCGGTTGTTGTTTGACATAGTCAGTTGCCATCTTATCTGATCATAGAAAATGTTATTACCAATTTTGCCTTTGCTGGAAAGTGGATGTAAAGGGCCTTGCTGCGAAATCCTGAACAAAAGTGTAAAAGGTAGGGATCAACGTGCTGAATCTAAGTTATACAACATTAATATCAGTGGTGGAAGAAGTACCCAGATCTTTTATTTAAGTAAAAGTACAAATACCACAGTCTAAAAATAGCCTACTCCATTACAAGTAAAAGTCCTGAATTCAGAATGTTACTAAAGTAAAAGTACAGAAGTATTATCAGCAAAATGTACTTAAAGTATCAAAATTTAAAGTAGTCATAATGCAGAACGTCTCCATTTAAAGTGGTATATTTTTATAGAATATTTAAGGATTATTATTCTGTTTTTATCACGAACACATGCATTTTAATGTTGTAGTTCTTCAATTTGGAGACAGTGTAGATACTTTTGGGTGTAGTAGTACATTACTATCTCATATCACAAAAGCATATCATATGTTCTTTATGTAAAACATAACTAGTAGCGAAAGTGTCAAGTAAATGTAGTGGAGTAAAAAGTACAATATTTCCCTCTGAGATGTAGTGCAATAGAAGTATAAAGTAGCAGTAAATGGAAATACTCAAGTAAAATACAACGGTACAGTTCCAGTAATGTGATTGTCTGGTTTGATTTCCCTTATATCTGCTCAGAACAGTGTCAGGTAAAATAGATCAGTATGTGTCTTTATGTATCTAAGAATATTTGTCAGACTGAGAAACATGTCCTGAACATGATGTAGGATCTGCTCTCCATAATTTAAACCTGGGCCTTCTAGAGCCAAGTGCATCAGGCCTATTTCACCTAGTGACCACAGCATTATTATTTTGCATAATTTTATAAATTAAAAATTAAATTAAATATAATTTATGGATGTCGGAATTTATGCGTGTCAGAATTCAAACGTGTCATAATGTGTGTGTCAGAATTTATGCGTTTCATTCTGTGTTCTTATCATTATGTGTGTGTTCTATTCTGTGTGTCATTCTAGAACGTGTTCTTCACATACTGGACAAACCTCTTGGCAGTCACACAGTGGATCTGGTTGGATTGGAGATACCACTCAGAGTTTCTCCTTGTAATTGGAGGTTTTGCTTAACTTTCTGATGGCTTACGTGTGGATCATTGAGACACTTGAGGGAATATCCATCGTTTGTGGAAGGGGAAAATGCCTTTTTTCACGTTATGACTGTTATTTTATGACTCTTGTTTAATGATTAGCTTTTGTTGATTGGTTTGGGTTTTTCAAATTACTTCAGGTATTGCAGCAGGTAGATGTGGTTGATGTTTGACATAGTCAGTTGCCATCTCGTCGGATCATAGAAAATGTTATAACCAACTGGAGCAAACACAAAAAAAAATTCAGGAGGGACAGGAGGAACACGAAAAGGAGTCACAAGGGAAGAAAATACCAAAACTTCAAATCTTTCCTCGATGTCAACAGAACCAGTCACAACTATCTGTACTTGCATGACTTTTGCCTGTGCTAGAAAGTGGATGTAAAGGGCCTTGCTGCGAAATCCAACGTTAATATCAGTTGTGGAAGAAGTACCCAGATCCTTTACTTAAGTAAAAGCACAAATAGCACAGTCTAAAAATAGCCTGCTCCATTACAAGTAAAAATCATAAATTCAGAATATTACTATAGTAAAAGTACAGAAGTATTATCAGCAAAATGTACTTAAAGTATCAAAAGTAAAAGTAGAAAAGACTAATATGTTTTCTGGATGTTTTTCCTTGCTCACTGGAGAGTGGAGTCTTAATAGTTTGTTTTATTTATGTATGCATCTGTATGTATTTATTTATTGCTGTTGAAATGTGTGTTATTGTCACTGTTAAGACACCAACAAGCCTTGGAAGAAAGTCTCTCTTGTGTTCATCTTCCCAAGGATTATTTCAATTTTATCGGACTAATATGTTTTGTGGATGTTTTTCCTTGCTCACTGGAGAGTGGTGTCTCAATAGTTTGTTTTATTTATGTATGTATCTGTATATGTATTTATTTATTGCTGTTAAATTGTGTGTTATTGTCACTGTTAAGACATCAACAAGCCTTGGAAGAAGGTCTCTCTTGTGTTCATCTTCCCAAGGAAAACATCTTTTTTTTCTGACTAATATGTTTTCTGGATGTTTTTCCTTGCTCGCTGGAGAGTGGTGTCTCAATAGTTTATTTTATTTATTTATGTATGTATGTATGGATGAATTTTTTCATTATTATTATTTATTTATACCAATTAAAATAAGATAAAATAAAATTTAATAAAATTAAATTAAATACATTTAAATTAAATTAAATTAAATTAAATAAAAAAAGATTTAATGTTGTTCATTTTACTCTGACTAATATGTTTTCTGGATGTTTTTCCTTGCTCACTGGAAAGTGGAGTCTTAATGGTTTGTTTATTTATGTATGCATCTGTATATGTATTTATTTATTTATGTATTTATTGCTGTTGAAATGTGTGTTATTGTCACTGTTAAGACACCAACAAGCCTTGGAAGAAGGTCTCTCTTGTGTTCATCTTCCCAAGGTTTACTTCAATTTTATCGGACTAATATGTTTTGTGGATGTTTTACCTTGCTCACTGGAGAGTGGTGTCTCAATAGTTTGTTTTATTTATGTATGTATGGATATATGGATGTATTTATTTATTTTTATTATTATTTATTTATACCAAATAAAATAGGATAAAATAAAATAAAATAAAATACACTTAAATGAAATGAAATCAAAAATAAATGTGAATGTTGTTAATTTTACTCTGACTAATATGTTTTCTGGATGTTTTACCTTGCTCACTGGAGAGTGGAGTCTTATTAGTTTGTTTTATTTATGTATGTATCTCTATATGTATTTATTTATTTATTAATCTCCTTGAGCGGGATTTGGTTAAACAAATCCCGCTCAAGGAGAATTCTGACATCACTTACCTCTCAAATACATGAGGAAAAATAAGGTTCAGGTTGAAAAAAGTAAAGTTTTCCTTTAAGTATTATATTACTGATTCTCCATTGCAATTTTTGTTTGTAATTATGGAACATCTGTCCATCCCGGAGGAGGTATCCCCCATCTCCTTCTGAGGGTTCTCCCAGTTTTTCCCCATTAAAGGGTTTTATGTGGAGTTCCTTATTTGTAACAATTTTCTGAGAATGAGTGTTATATGTTGTTAAACTTGCATTTTATGCTATATAAATAAAATTAATTTGAATTGAGTTCCTGTTTGAAGTGTACATGTTCTTGTCATGTCTACTTAGGTTTCCTCTACACATCTTAACATCTTATTTGACAATGTGTGTGGAAGAGGCTGTCAATGTGTTTGTTTTTCTCTTTTCTGTCTATGATTAGTGTTGGGGTTAGACTAGCAACCTGTCTAATTACAATGCATGTGTAGGGACAAAGGGTAATGCTATTTTTTTTTTCTAAGTTGCTTCCACTATTAAAAGTGTTACAGTAACATCTGTTTATAAGAAAAAAGTGTGACGACATATGCACACCAACATTATTTTATTACATTTCAGTGCAAGATTACAAGCTACAGCATACTGGCAGTAATATTCAAATTTAAAATCTACATTCTATATTTACAGTCATCAAGTTGGCTACAATTCAACATGGCATTACAGTGTAGCACTGCGGGTTCTTCCAAACAAGGTCTTCGTTAACATTTCTATATTGTGACTGCTAAATATGCAAAATTTAAAATAAAAAGCGCATAACTCAAATAGTATATACAAAAAAGTGAGAATAAGAAAATATAGGTAATGAGATAAGTCCCTGAGAAAGCATTTTAATGTCTGCATACTTAAGACTGGAGCAACAATTTATTCAAAATTTTACAGCACTTTAAAAGAAGGCAACTATGAACTTAATTTGCCAGAAAAACCTTGCAATGTTAATCCATCCAGCATCTTCAAACACCTTGGTACTCGTGTTTGCAGTGTCCAACAGACAGAGGCTCTGCTCGGATGCCACGCCTTGAGGAGAAAGGGAAGCAGAAACACCATAATATAATAAAGCAAACATTATGAGAAAGAGCCCAGTGTCTTTAAGGTATGCCAGCACTAAGCTCTTTACAGGTCCTGGCTAGAAAAGGTAAAGTACCTCACGAGCTTGCAGCGAAAGTCCTGCAAGCGAGGAAACGCCTTGTCCACACTGAAGGTCTGCGTCTCATCACTCCACAGTCTCTCTGCCGCAGCACTTGCCCTTGGCCTGTGATTTTGGGCGCAAGCAATGATTATTTTGATTGATTTCATGCAATTGTTGCTGCACTTACTAAATTAAGTTGATTAGTTTTATGAATTCATTAGTCTTTTTCGTATCATACCAAAGACGTGGAGTGAGATTGGTGGCATCAACATACTCCCCCCACATGCAGACCTCACCCCCTATCACCAGCTTCTTCTGTTCCTCAGTACCTGTGAGGGGACGGTGAAAAGCTTTGCTTTAATAATATAATGGATTTTAATTAGGCTTGTAATGAGTTTGCCATCAATCACAATCTTCACTTCAAATGTATCACACCACTTCAAGTCAAAACTCAGCAAATCAACGTTTAAGTAGGCCTCTACATGCTCCCATCACCAGCACATAACTGAGCCAGCTTATATAATGTGATATTACATGGGCATGCACACACACCAGAAAAGTTCCGTGGCTGCACGGTGTAGTAGATGCGCCAGTCCTGGCCATAGGCAATGTGGTTGATGTACCATGGGGCTGCTAGCAGGACCCTCATACCAGCTTTGGTCATCTTGCTGAGCTCTGCCTTATAACTAGCTGGGGTGCCCTTCCAGATGTGCAGCACTGTGTCCTTAGGAATCTGAGCAGGGTGACAAACAACATGCTGTCTTGCCCTTTTGTGCTATATTGCGACTGACCCCTCTGTTTACATGTAGTGTTTTAAAAGTCACATATAAAAACTCATTAATGAAACATATTTGCTTATATCATTTGTAGTCAAATTAGATAGAGCTGACTATAGTTTTTAAACCAACAGAAATGCCCAATAGGCGTTAAGTTACAGTTTTAGCTGGCATAATTAGTAACACACCATGATGACACATGGTTTATTGGTAGTTTATCCGATAAGCAACCTGAATGTAAAACAACTACGGTCTGCTTTTGATAGACTTATATCTCTCTCCTGTGCCCGGACTTTGCTTTCATAATTTTTAAGCACGGAGCTTTGTCAAATAATTGACAATGGCAGTATCTTTATACTTCTGCATGGGAAAGAGTGTGCATGTTAGCCATGGGGCATCAGACAGCATTGAGAGCTCGTACCACAGCAATCACACCTCTCTTACAAGCTGAGCCCTGTTTGTAGTGTGTTCACACTGGAAACACGATTAAAAAGTACATTGGTTTCTATGCTATGATGATTTCTGTGCAGTCCATTCTGTATATAATAAGTATAGCATATGGAATTGGGACACAGAGTCTCTAACATTAACACATAGACAACAGTGTTCACTGCCACCTAGTGGTAGGACTACAAAGAGAACATTATGTGTTGCACTCAAAAAGGTTTGGCCGTGTATATCCTATATTTTACAGGAAACCAAGTTCACCTGTAAATTATTATTAGAGACAAAAAGCACAGCAGATGGCGACACTTCAAATAAGCCACAGCACACAGGCTCTTTTCTGACCCTTGAAGGCGAGGGGCCACACAGTGTAGTAGCGGGCCCAGTTGTGTGTGGGCCCTGGCAGATCCAGATACCACGGAGAGGCCAGAATTACCCTGAGCCCTGCTTTAGCCACCTTGCGCACTTCACACAGGTAACAGCCTTCTCTCCAAACCTCCACCACTGATAGAGAGCTGCGCTGCAACACAATGCTGTAGACTATCAGACTGACATGAACTGGTTGTGTGATACATTACCTTCTCTTTAATCAGACAATATACTGTTAAAAGTTGTGGCTCAAACCACTAAACCTGCTGAGGTCAACATTATATCCTTTTCTAAAAAACAGATTAGAGTAAGTCGATGCCTACATAAGTGTTTATTCTAAATTATTTTAGCCATATTATGTGACAATTAATAGCCTATCTGAAATGAAAAGGGCAGATTTCCCTCTTTGAACATTTACATTATCTTACAATAAAAATGTCATGCCACCTGCTGCAGGGAGAAATGTAAGAACAAAAGTGTTTAAGTATGACAAAATAAATGCTACGTTTTATGTATTAAAGTTTAAATATCTCCTTCAGTGAATGCAGATACTTAAACATAATATAAAATAGCTGAAATGATATTAAAAAAATTAATTAGGCCAATAACTACATAATAAACCAGCGCTCGTTTTAGATGCCTGGATCTGCACCAAGCGTTACAATGCAACAGATAAACTTCACTGGTGAAGACGAAACACATTGTGCGAATGCAATGAAGATAAAATTGTCAGCATTTCGAATATTGATATTTGTGAATATGTAAATTACTGCTTATCTGTAAAAATCGATATCATGCACCCCTGCACTTGCAGAAACAAATATTATATTTTAAACAATGTCTAAAAAGCATGTGAGTCTATATGAACACCACTGACACACACATATTATATCATTGCGGTGTTATTTGTTGGGGTGTACTTACTCGTTCATGGTAGTCAAACACATCCTGCCACACGATAGATGTCTTGTTGAGAGCTGTAGTGATGTTCACAATGCTGGAAATAGAGACATTAAAGACATTTGAAACATTAGCATGTTGGTTGGTGTATTTCTCCGAGCTTTCTACATTGTACAGTACGTTTCCCTTTACAACCTACTTCTCTATGTAGAATGCTTCCAGTTTGGTGAAGTCTGCCCCAAATCCCATCTTATGCATGAATGCTTGGACATCAGGGTTGGATTTCCTATGGAGACAAGCCGTGGGAGGTTTTTTGTAATTTTAAAGACATGTACCTACAGCAACTACCTGGTGCAAGATATAAACGTTTTCTTCCTTTCCTTTTCTTTAAAAAAAATCCTTAACAAATGAAAAAAAATGTATATCGGGCTGCAACTATCGCTTATTTTCATAGTTGATTAATCTGCCGATTATTTTCTTGATTGATCGATCCGTTTTTTGGTCTATAAAATGTTGATCAGTGTTTCCCAAACCCCCAGAATGACATCCTCAAATGTCTTGTTTCATCCACAACTCAAAGATATTCAGCTTACTGTCATAGACGAGTAAAGAAACCAGAAAATAATCATATTTTAGAAGCTGGAATCTGAATTTTTAGCTTTTTTTTCTTGAAATATTCCTGAAACTGATTATCAAAATAGTTGCCGATTAATTTAATAATTGACTACTAATCGATTAATTTTGCAGTTCTATGTGTGTACAAATTCAGTAACAATGTAAATAAACAATAGAGATCAAAACCAGGTCAAAAACAGTCAGCAGGAATTGAAATGATCTGTCACGTTTCAACCCACCAGCAGGTAAAGTCCACCTCATCCCCTCCTAAGTGGATATAGGAATCAGGAAACACCGATGACACTTCCTTAAATAGTCTCCCCATGAACTGGTAGGTGGAGGGCAACACTGGATTAACAGGACCAAAAGTACCTGAAGGGGTGCTCCCTCTGTAGCAGGGAGTCAACAGGTCAGACTGCCCTATAGGGAATAAATGGTCATTTATCAGATTTATTTTGTGCATTGGTCTGCTGAGTGCAGACATTTTGTTGCCACTGATGTAGCCATGAGAGTCTTCCAAGTAAGAAGGAAGTCAAACACAAGATTCAGAACAAGTCTTGTTGCCATTTATAGTCTTGGCTTGCAGGTTTGGCAGACAGGATTCCTGTTGGACCAAACCAGGCATAACGCCAAGTACTTTATACTGTATGTTTAAGATCAAGGAGCTGGGATCATTTGGATAAAACTGTTTAATTTTAGAGTAAATTTTACCTTTTCCCCAAGATTGAGTGTGGCCAGGGGAATCAAACTCAGGAAGGACCCTTATGCCCCACAGCCTGGCATGTGAGATCACCCTTCTCACGTCTGACTGTGTGTAGATGTGAGTCATCGGATGGAACGCCCCCTGAATCAGAGCCAGAAGTCTTTGTTCAGGGTGGATTCAACTTTGCAGTATTCTCCTACCTCGTGAATCTACATGCAGTAGACCTAGTTCAAAATCTAGGTTAATGTAAAATAAATGTGTGTAATCTCTTAAAACGCAGATACAACTATTCTTTCTCATAACTTAACATCTCGCTTCATCTGTATGACATACCTTACTAGAAAGGTCTGGAAAGGTCCGGCTCTGGTACGGGAAGGAGGGGTCATCAACAATGTGCCAATGAAACACATTGAACTTACTGTAGGCCATTGCATCCTGACGAGAAAGATATATGTCAGTACCACTGAGTAAAAACAGACAGTTGAAGCTCAGATTATGTCATCTGATAATTACCAGAGTTTCTAAAATGGCCTGCACTGGTACATAGTGACGTGAAGTGTCCAACAAAATTCCCCTGAACTGAAACCGGGGGAAGTCGTCGATCTTAGTCTTGTTCACAAAATACTAAAAGAAGAAACAAACAGGGGAAAAAATCATTTGATTTAATTGATCCATCCCAAACATTAAAAGCTCTATAACAAGGTGAGGATGTGTATTCAAGAAGGAATAGCTTTAGAGGCCTTGTGAGTTTTGAGCATTTGAAAAATTCTGACTTACTGAGCCATAATCATCTTGATACACCAGCTGACTGAAGGTTTCCAGACCTGTGTTTAATCAAAGGGGATATAGCATATCAATTAAATCTGCACAGATAAAAGTGGGAAGCTTAGATCAGTTATTGAATATTGGGTCGCGTGAGGAATCCAGTGCAGCTTGCTAAGAGGAACCTAGCCTTTTCTTCGCTAATCGTAGCTGATTGTTAAAGAGGACCTATTATGCTTATTTTCAGTTTCATAGTTTGTATTTTAGGTTTCTACCAGAACATGTTTACAGGCTTTGATGTCCAAAAAACGATTTACTTTTCTCATACCGACTGTGCTGCAGCATCGCTTTCCACCCTCTGTCCAAACTAGCCGCTAGGCAGGTATTATGCAAATGTGTTTCTTGGTGACATCACAACGTTACGGAAGAAAAGGCGGGACTTAAAGCGAGGCGTTTCGGGTAGTTCAGGACAGGAGCAGTGTTTCTGTGGGGGAGAGTAACTCCCTTTGGCCTGGACTTTTGGGCTTTGTAACTTTGCAGACCTTTTATATGCACAAAAAACTATATAACACACAAACGGAAAGGGAAAAAGCATAATAGGTCCTCTTTAACATGTTTGTCTCATTTCTTTGTGCTTTTGTTCACACAGTCTTATTTTGTTTAAACGTGTTCTTCAAAAACGTATTGGCTATAATCACCTCTTACTGCCCCCCACACTGTTTCCGCATTCAGAGATGCTTGTCCTGCAGAGACACTCAGATTATCTGGGGAAAAAATAAAAGTGAGTTAGATAATGCATTGAACCCAACCGGTTGGGGCAGTTTGTTGCCACTGTGTGACCTTTACCTGTGGTGCTCTGGCTCAGATGAATGTGTCAATACTTACATCTCTCAGAAGAGTCCTCATTTGGGTAACCCTCACAATCACCGTGGTCAACACTGATCTCAATGGCGAAGGGTTTATCCTCATTGAATCGCAGAACACCATTTCCTGTTGGTCATAAAAGTGAAGTTATTACAGTCACTAGTTGCTGGGTTAAAGTGCCTGTGCACTTTCATTTTGACAATGTTACCATCAAACCACCATTATTCTACAACCTATGGTATTTTTTGAAAACACAAACATGTGCTATAGGCTACTGGTCCTTTGTCATTGTGGGTGTTTAGAGTACAGTACATTGACTGACTGATGAACTGCTGTCTCTACAAAAGCCCATTGATCTACTTTAAAAGCCAACATGACAAACAACATTCAAAACAGAACCAGTGAGCACTTTGCTCTACATGTTATTGCATCCATAAAGTTATAAATGGTTCAAATAGTAAATTCTGTGTAACCATATGACAATTTAGTATGTGGTTTTATATGTTTTTTTATCGTTCATAGTTTGCACTAATTATTTTTATATTATATTATAATTTTTTTTACATATTTTATTTATTTATTTATTTTATTATACTATTTTTATACTGTGAAATATATTCACTGATTATTTTGTAATGAAATAAAGTATGAAAAAAATAAATGGTTCAAATAGTTTGTAATAATTCTGTGTAACCATATGACGACTTAGTGTGTGGTTTTATATGTTTTTTTTATCGGTGATATAGTTTGCAGCGTATGATAATTATTTTTATATTATATATTTTTACATATTTTCGAAACATATCCATGTGAAACAAAAAGTGTATCATAAATACTCTTAATGCTAAAACACTAGAATTTAAAAGGACAGGATTTACTACAATTTGTACATTTTATGTATTTATAATGACATATTCACAGCACATTCTGGTCCTATATATTTGCCATTTGTGTTATTTTGACTGGTTTAACTCCAGCAAGATGTAAAATCTTAATAGTCTTAATTCCACCTACCATAGTCTGGAAAGATGAGAGTAAAATATCTCTTGAATGCAGTATCCAGAACAGAGCAGCCCGGCTGTGCGGCTGACTGTCTTCCGTACCCAAAGTAGAAAGCCTGCGGGCTCAGCGGGTATCTCTCGGTTGAGGAGCTGAAAGTCTGCGGTAATGGCCACACTCCCTCCACTGTGTGCAGGCCAAGCTGGAGGACAAGTAATAGTAGTAGTGAATTAAAATTTGGACGAGTATATCGTCCAAAACTGACCATACACATGACTTCCATACTACTCGATTCAAAGGGAAACTGCACTCTGTGAAGATGCGCCAGTCAGGTGCGCAAGAGCATGCTGTCACATGACTGAAGCCACAAGGTGTGGGTGTTTTTATTTCTGTCTTTTGAATCTAAAGGTTAAACAAAGATTGAAATATCATTATTATTAACAATCCCAGTTTTTCTGCAGATTAACTTTACATAATGCATTTGATTAATATCTTAGCAAAATATTATATGCATAAAATGATATGGCTTAAAGGATACCCTCCTTTTGTACTTTTAAAGATACTGGTTTTAAAACATATTTGATTGATTATGATTAAATTATTTAGACATTTCAAATGTATTCCAATTGTTTAACAGAACCCAATTTTTTTATTTTTTTATTAATCTTTCCTTACATTTTATACTATTTTTATACTGTGAAATATATTTGCTGATTATTTAATATATATAAATATATATATATATAAATGACCATATGACATTTTAGTATGTGGTTTTATATGCTTTTTTTATCGTTCATAGTTTGCAGCGTATGATAATTATTTTTTATATTACATTATATATTTTTATACTGTGAAATATATTTGCTGATTATTTTTGTAATGAAAAATCATGGTAAAATAAATGGCTCAAATAGTTTGTAATAATTCTGTGTAACCATATGACAATTTAGTATGTGGTTTTATATATTTTTTATCGTTCATATAGTTTGCAGCATATGATAATTATTTTTATATTATATTATATTATATATTTTTACATATTTTTGACTACGATTGATTATGATTAAATTACTTAGACATTTCAAATGTATTCCAATTGTTTAACAGACCCCGATTGTTGTTGTTTTTTATTAATCTTTTCCCTTCTTTCAATTTTATACTATTTTTATATATATTTGCTGATTATTTTTGTAATGAAATAAAGTATGAGAAAAAACTAAAAACATGTAAAATAAATGGTTCAAATACGTTATAAATTATGTGTATCCATATCCTCCTGAGACCCAGCCTATTGACATATGTCCTATGTAGTGGACATTTTGTCCAGGTGCATCTCCTTTTACTCTTTTGACCTACTCTATCAACTCCTGGGGTATTGTAAAGAGGACATCATGGGCTTTCCAGTGATATGTCATGTGTTTTTTTTAAATCAAGTTGAATGTATTCTTGGTTTAATATCGCTCTATAGCCATTATCTTTTGTATCTTCTAAATTCGGCTGTCTTTTCACACTGAAATGGTCCTGTGGTCCACTACAGTGGACATATTTCAAAATTAGAAATAAAAATTAAAAAGTCTAAATTGTAAGATTTTCTTTTAACCCTAAATAGGAAGGAAATCACACAAAAAAAGAAATTGGAAGACACTTTTTTTACTCGGTTTCCAGGAGGATATGACAATTTAGTATGTGGAAAACATGAAGTTTTACATGCTTTTTATCGTTCATGGTTTGCAGGGTATGATAATTGTTTTTATATGATATTATATATATTTTTACATATTTTCCAAACATATCCATGTGGAAACAAAAAGTGTGTCATAAATAAAAGTATTTTATTTTTTAAACATGTTCCTGTCTGTCTGACGTCAGCCCGTCGTCAGCCGGTGACGCGGTGTCTCTTTGTTGGCTTAGCAGCAGCGGCGACGTTTTGTTGTTATTTTCGCTGCAGCTGAAAAACAGACTCCGGCTCGGGATAATTTCTGGTTTTTCGTGTAATTGTTCCGCTAAAACCAACCTAAACATCTATCACAACACCACTGTAGACTTCTAGGTGTGCTTGTCACCAGTTGATAAACCCACCTCGTATATAGGAATGGACTCAGACGAGGGTTATAACTATGAATACGACGACGAAGAGGAGGAATGTAGCGAGGACAGCGCCGAAGAGGAGCCCGAGGACGACACCCTGGAGCTCGGAGAGGTGGAGCTGGTCGATCCCGTGGTGGCCGGCGGGGAGCGGGACGAGTGCGGGGAGACCGTCGGCGGTGGAGGCGGCGGCCACGGTCCGGGCGAGGAGGAGGAGGAGGACTACCGCTTCGAGGTGCTGACCGCGGAGCAGATCCTCCAGCATATGGTGGAGTGTATCAGGGAGGTCAACGAGGTCATACAGGTAGGTATTCTGGGTATGTCTGCGGTCAGGAAACACCGTGGTCTGGGGTTAGGGTGGAGGCATAAAACAAGGCCGCGGAGTTAGCTTAGCATGTTAGCATTGTTGTAAAGGAGGAGTTTACTTGCTGGAAAAGTTGAACACTGATGAAGCTTTTTACACAATAATATCATATTCCTAACTATAGCTCTCTTTTGTGTGAGTAGTGTTTAAAATAAACATATAGACTACGTTAATTATGAACATTTAAATTAAAATTTCCATCTGTGTGCCAGGAAGTAGTCTAATCCCAACTGAGAAGTTTGCTAAGCTAATGTTAGCTTAGCATGTTAGCTTAGCATGCTAAGCTAATGTTAGCTTAGCTTGAGCTAACTAGCCAACTGTAACCGTTAATCGAGCACCTTAACTGGTAAAAGCCTAACGGCTCAGTGTTAGTTGCTAGGTAACTGCTCACTATCACTAGGCAACAGTGGTAGTGCGTTCTAACCAATCAAGTTAAACTTAACCTTACACATTTAGTCAATTAAGACCTTATTTTTAATGTTTGAGGAAAGGCTTGAGTCATCCGAGTTGGTTAGCAAGTTACATGCTAGGTTATTAACAAGCTATCTTTATCATGATTTATAAAAAAAAAGTTTGATTTTGGTTATAATCTGGCAACAGCTAAGGTTATAGCTTAAATTATATAAATATATATATATATTTATATATATATATATATATATATATATGGGGGGGAACTCAGTGGAGCCCTTCTTTGGTTTAGCGTTATCTTGGGCCTCCATTTCCTTTCACTTACTTGAGTACAGAATAAAATGGAAAGTGATCTTGATAAGACCTGTCACTATTTATGATAAATAGCGTTGCATTTTATACAAGACAGTGTTTTTCAGTGTCATTATATGGCTATAAATAAGTCCCCAAACCTAAAATGGGTAAAATATCAGTACAGTGGATATACAGTACAGACAGCCGCATGGCAGCAGAAACAACTGACATGGTAATTCTTCTAAAAATAGTATATACATTTACCCACTTAGGTTTTTTGCAGCACCAACAAATAACTTTTTTTAAGGTAAAATAACCACATCTGTTTTCTGAAGTAAAGTTTTCAATGTGGAGTATGTGGCAATAGGATAGTTTACTTTAATTTATAATCTGGCGACAGCTAACGTTATAGTTTAAATTTAATATATAGAGGAAACTCAGTGGAGACCTTCTTTGGCTTAGCGTTATCTTGGGCCTCCATTTCCTTTCACTTATAGCTACACTTTGAGTACAGTATAAAATGGAAAGTGATCTTGATAAGACCTGTCACTATTTATGAGAAAATAGCTTTGCATTTTATACAAGACAGTGTTTTTCAGTGTCATTATATGGCTATAAATAAGTCCCCAAACCTAAAATGGGTAAAATATCAGTACATTGGATATACAGTACAGACAGCCGCATGGCAGCAGAAACAACTGACATGGTAATTCTTCTAAAAATAGTGTATACATCTAGCCACTTAATATTTAGGTTTTTCCAGCATCAACAAATAACTTTTTTTAAGGTAAATAACCACATCTGTTTTCTGAAGTAAAGTTTTCAATGTGGAGTTATGTGGCAATAGGATAGTTTACTTTAATTTCATTTCATTTTCATTTCAAAATTTATTTCAAACATGTAGAATACAAAAAATAAAATAAAGAAAAAGAATGATCATACCAACAAGTGGACAGTCAGAAACAAGTAGTATTTACATACAATGCAAAGCGTAAGAAAAATAAATTGTCAAACACTTGATGTCTTCATTTACATATTTGAAAAGGAGTGAGAAGAAGTATAAACTTATTTAATCCCACCCCTTCTCCATAAATCAATTATTAATTATTAACCAGCTTCCTTATTGAGCCATACATATACTCTTTACTTTTACTTTTTAATTTACTTTTCTTGTAAATGCCTCTCTGGGGACTGTGCCTTCACATGTCAAGAGTGACTGGTTTCGCCTGGCCTCTGGAGTCGCTTTAGGGGTAAAGTTACAAGTGGCTGATGGATATATTTCATCTGTAGAGACTTTGTTGACCGTCAAAGATTCCACTGCAAACTTCAGAAAGACATAACAGGCAAAACTACCGTGAAGATTGTTCATGAATATCCTGAAGGGTATTTCTTATATTTCCCACCCCATTTATATCCAGGAGGGTGGATCAAATATTAGGAACACATCTGTAATACAGTTCACAGCACCACAAACTACAGCCTCTAAAATGAGTATGAATTTGAATCAACACATCTCTCTCAAAAACCATTGTAACCTTCACGAAGGTGGGGTTAATTGCATTGCGGTTGTATCGGACATATTTAGTTTTAGTTAGGTGTACCTAATAAACTGGCAAACTGAATATTTTTTTCATAATTTCTCTTGTCTAATATTATTGATACTTTGTACCAAATGGTGTTTATTCAGGAACCATTACGCTTTGTAGCTGTTCAGCTTTTCGCTTGTGTCTGTTTGACATTTGGATGATAGCCTACAAGTACTTGTGGCTGTGTGAATCTTTCATAAATATAAAAAAAACAATGTTTAAGAAATGATTTGATCATTTTTAGAGAAACGTTTTCCTCCTCAATTACACCAATTATATGATATCTTAACATAACAGCATCGTTAAACACATATCACCAAACACATCATTGAACATCGTATTGTAATAGTATTGTGTCATGAATTACCCTGTCAATCCGACCCCTAATTAAATCAGGACGGAGTGAAACAAGCATTCTCTGTATGAACAAGTACATTGAGACAATTCCCTTATCTAATCTTGCAATTGCTGAGAACAATCCTCAGTGCTTTGCTTTAACAGTTGAACCATGGCACTGTAACACAATGTACTCTACTGTTACATCATTCCTATTTCAAAATGGGATGTAAAATGCCTATTTTCATGCAATTTTACCATGCAATATGCAAAATATGTTTTTAAGTTGACAGGCATTATCATACCCAGGTATTCCGGGGAGACCCCTGAATGCTTGTAACCATAGTGACACTTGGTACACATCAGTGTGGTGACTTCAGTAGTCAGACAAAGTGATTTTCATCACAATTTACTGTTCATACAACAGACGGTGTAAATGAAAATCAGTGTGGTGACTTCAGTAGCCAGACAAAGGGAATTTTATCACAATTTACTGTTCATACAACAAACGGTGTAAATAAGTTTGTTAGACATACGATAAACTAACAGCAACTTTTGCTGCTGGATTAGTTTGTCAGCTGTGCGGAATGGAAAGGAGAGTAGATTTTTATGATTAAAAAGTTGGGGCATTGGTGATCTATCATCACAACCTATGACCAGTCTGCATTTGTTTGCATCTTTCCATTGAATTTGCATGCTACCTCTAAATTTCGCTTTGCATTGTATAACTTAACTGCAGTGTGGCATCCAACTAGCGCCATTTTTTTGTGAGTGTGAGCAGAGAACAAATGGGAGGCAGCAAATAGAAAACCTGGAGTGGATCAAGAGTAATCATTGAAATAACGGGAAGGAAAAAATGGTATCGGAACATCTCTAATATTCACTACCTTTTTATTAGTGACTTCACTCTCATTCACTCAAGCAGACTGTAAGAATGTACCCAATCGCAACTAGGCATAATAAATGGAAATGCAAAGGATATATTTTTATTTTACACAATTTATATTTGCCAATTTCTGCTTAAGGTTGTCAGGAAGGACATCAAGAATAATGTGCATAAGTAATGCGTCACTTTCAAATTACTTTTGCTGAGGAAACCTTCATACAGTGTAACATCACTGTGTTAGTGACATATCTGTATTTGCCAATTTATCACCGATATTGCAGTGCTGTACAGTATGGTGCACTTAAATGTAGCTGTCCTATTATATGAACATTGTAATATCCACAAATAAAAATGCAAAATCAAATGGCAATTTGCATGGACCAAGCTGAGATTAAGCTAAAAAGAGGGTTGATGTGAAATTTATACAATGGAACTTTTCCATTAAATGTTTTTTCTGGACATGTTTCTATTTGGTTTTGTTGCCCTTTCATTCAGGATTGTCAGATCTTAACCAATTAGGCAGACAGTATGCTTCAAACAAAACAGAGTTTGATATGTTTATACCAGTAAAACTCATCACATTTGGTTTCAATCACTGCAAGCTGGCTAGTTATACTTTTACTCAGCCGTGTTCACTTTCCTCTGATACACCATCACCTGTCCAATTTGTCACAGACAATGGTGCACTGGGATGTTTTTTTACACAATGTATCTAGTGCTCTTTTTTTTTCCCATCATAAACCGTTGCCATTTTGCCTGTGAAAAGTCTATATACATAGCAAAAAATCAACAACTTTTTTTTTCTTTTGGAATGTACAGTACTGCCGGCCATAGTTAGCTAATGTTAAACAACTACTTTGAACAGAACAAGTTAAACTCATCTTCAATGTCATGCAATCCAGTAGAAGAGCTCTGCAGTGACTAACTCTTGTGTCAGAGAGGACTTGACTTTGTGGTTACTTCTATGGCTGTAGTTTGTGGTTGTAGTTTATTGGATTGTAATGCAGTGAAAGGTATTTCAGATGTTTTTGTCCTAACATACATGGGTGTAACGAACTACTGAATCTACAACTAGTTTTAGCAATTTAAAATGACTTAATTTCATTGCAGTTAGTCCTTTTTAAATTACCATCCTGGTCTACTACGAGGCTTAATCCATTTCCGAAAATCTGGGCCGTAAAACTGTCTGTTTTTCCACAAAAGAGAGTTTAACTTGTAATAGGAAGAGATTTGTGGAAGTGGCTTCACATGTCAAATTTACCCCTTGTTGTTGTTACTGTGAAAATTGGCAATAGTGAAATGTAAATTTATTTCTGATCAACCATTTCTTTTCCACTAGAATCCTGCAACAATAACACGCATCCTTCTCAGTCACTTCAACTGGGATAAAGAAAAGCTTATGGAAAGGTAAGAATCTCTGAAGTACGTTCTTTATTTGTCACCTTTAACCAGCCAGCCAACAAGTATGTTAGCTTAGAAGTTCCTGGGAGACCTAATATCTAACACTATGATTTCTTTTTTGTCTCAATTTATACAGGTATTTTGATGGTAATCTGGACAAGCTTTTCTCTGAGTGTCATGTCATTAACCCCAGTAAGAAGCCTCGGATCCGTCCTCCAATCAACACTAGATCATCGGCACAGGACATGCCATGTCAGATCTGCTATCTGAACTTCCCCAACTCTGTGAGTCCCATAATGACACCAGCATTGTGTTGCACTAGCTGAATGTGTGTTCAGGGCTAAGTTCTGGTGTTACGATAAGGATTTTGTTGAAAATTTTAATTCAAAGCTGTGTCTTGGCTTAATATAGCAATGAGAGTTAAGGGTCATTTTCACTTATTTAATGCCAAAGGACCCCTAACCAAGGCATCGGCACAGACTGACATTTTAATACAGTGTTTCCCCTAGAAATATGTAATAATAATAATATAATTTTTTTTACAAGAGGAGATTGCTCCATCTTATCTCTTTAGAAACTAACATTATATTATTTTGTGCTACAGATGCTTCATATCCAGGTAAATTCACACACTCGTAAGTAAAGCATATAAATGAAAAACTTTGCGCTTAATTGAGAATGTCAGCAAAACGATTATAACAACAAGCACTGGGTAGATGTCAACAATGAAGCAAGCAATGCTGACAACTGATTCGGTATTATCATTCGCTGAAGGGAAAACAGTCCTGCATCTTCACGTGATTGTCGCACATTAATGTTACAGACAGTAAACTAGGGCTATTAATCAACAGAGAATATTCAAAGCTTGGGGGTGGCTCAACCTGCAGCACGCGTGGGACCACTGAGCGCTTTAAACTCTGGGTAGGCACCCACTGAGCAATAGACTAGGCTTTTCAACATAACCTCTATGCTTTAGATCTGATATAGACCATAGGATTTATTGGCTACACATAGCCCGATTTTAGAACATATTTCAAAAACATCATTAGGCTACATATTTTAAAATGCATAAAATCCTGTATATATTTAACATAAGCGCTGCACACTAGGGTTGGGCGATATGTTAAAATTTCCCAACGGCCATCGTTAGCTCATCAACTGGTTATTGCTTATATATTCGCGTGGGTCTGTGTGCGGCGCACCCCTTCCCTTCGTAAAACACACTTCATTCAAGCTTGACAGAAACAAAATAAAACTCACCAAAACCGTTGTGGTTAGTCTTTCCAACAATCACCAACTCTGGTTTGGTCGAAATAAACTCTAATTCACTGAGTTAGATGTGAAAGTATGCCGGCTATGCACGTTGTTTTCCCCCACTTTATCTCTGGCCCTGAGTGACCAATTGTGATCGGATCTCGCTTCCCCGCTCTATATGCAAATAAACATGTATCAAACAAATGGCTAATACAACAGATGTTGCAATGTAAGATTACAGGAATGTATTCTTGAATTTGGGTACATTTTATTAACCTAAAAATATAAGGTATTGTCCACCGGCGGTACTTAGGGACCTCCATACCGCCGATACCAAGCTTCAGAGCCGGGGATGAGAGTGAGTGAGTGAGTGGGCGGGCGGGTGCCAGCACTGTGCAGAGCACCGGAACAGAAACACAGACGCATCACAGACAGTATGATAATAATGCACTCCTTTGCCTAGTTGAGTCTGTATATATGCAGCCTCTCTCTCTGCCTACTGAGCAGCGGCTGAGCGGCTCTCCTTCTTCAGAGGCGGACCATTTAATAAAACAAAAAACAACTGGGGATGTACTCCTCCAATTGCTGTTAGCCAATATATTCATCCAATTGCCCAACCCTCCTGCACACCCCTGTATTTACAGTATAACTATTTATTTTATTATTTTTTGTTATATACACAGATTCACAGATTGATACAATACCTAGGCTAAGTCTAGACATCTACTAAACTTTCACCTTTCAACCTGGAATAACCTTAATGTAAAATAAACGTCTACAGACAAATAGACGTATAATATACATGTATTAAACTTATTTTCAACGTCAAATTGCTCAGTGGGCACTGACTTGTAGCAGCAGCACAATTCCTCTGACACACACTCAGAGGCTTCCCCCACATGTTTTTTCAAATAAAATGTGTCATGATGAGTCCATGAGTGCTGTTTTTACACCTCATGTTGACGGTGAGCCATTTATCCTTTATACTTTTTTACTTGCTTGTTAACTAGTAGTGGTATAACGGACCATGGTTGATCCGTACGGCTCCATTGAATTACATTATGATGTGTCAAAGATCTATCAGTATAAATAATGATTTGACGAAGGAAAATTATAACATTATCATGAGGTGTTCAAATGTAATCTTGTGAAATGTATTTTTTAGTGAGAAACTTGAATAATCCGGTTGCTTGAAGGAGATGTTTTCAAAGCAATATAAAATAGATATTAGAAAGGGAATTATGACCTGTTTAACCTCCTAACATTAGCTTTAAGCAGCTTGTAATACCTCTCCTCTCCTCATCCTTCTGTGTGTGCGAGTGTAGACGTACCTCAAAGTACAAAGATAGTAGGTATTCCACATTGGATAGGACTCCCTTAAAGAAACATTGAAAGTGTCATTACATTTAAGTAAATTAACACAGTTTGATAATACAACAGTGTGGTGATGCAAGTTAATATGTTATGTTCAATTAAAGTGTATTTTCCTAAATGTTGAGACACCTCATATGTAGGCCAGGCGGACATTTCCCCTACTGATTACTGTGCACAAATGTACTGTAGGTATGTAGCCTACTTAGGCCTCAAGAGCCCTTCTGGTGCTGGCAGACATAGAAACCTCCCGGCAGGGTGCACATTGCGAGCACACAGAAAAAAATATTGCGGAAGAAATTTGCGAGTGCTTTGCGCAAGAGTATCCCCACCGCTGCTACAACTCCATCCAAGGGGAAACACTGTAATCCTTTTCTAAATCGTTTTTTCAGACCCAGCTAACTGCCTTGGCTAACGCGATAGCAAAAGAAAAGGAGGATGTCTAACTTGACATCACAAAATGTGATCACATTATCCGCTGTAAAGTAGCGGTGTAACGATCCTTTGATATATCGATTCAATGATCAACGATCCTTTGATATATTGATTCAATGATCATCGATCCAATATATTGATGCAAAATCAGCAAATATCTTATCGCTGTCCAAAGAATTGATATATCGTTATTGTGATGGTACTTGTGATTTACACCCCTATTGTAAAGTACTATGATTAATATTTTCTCATACCATCTAAAACCACAGATAAATATGTGAAGGTAGCTCAGTGTCTTTAATTCAACTCGCAGTATTCACTATTGTTATTTGAATTATTTATCACTACAGTGATCTGATTTTACTTTGCATGCTAAAAGTGATAGATGCTAAAATTCAAAGATTGTATGAATTACCCACCAGTCATGTTATTAAGGTAGAATATAGCTAGACTTTGGACCCTGTAATGAAACATTTCCATACCAGTTGGTGGATTTGCCGATTGGGGTTAGGATTTTGGAAATTGCTCCAATTTTAAGTAAAGATTATTAGTATAAAGAATCGAGGGGGAAACTATTTTAAAAGGGTTACGTAACTCTGATGGAAAGCTGGATGCTTTTATGTTCTCCTCACTTGGAAATATCTCAAACACTGCAAATACTGCAACAGCTGTTTAGCAGTAATGCTGTACCATTTCAGTAGAAAATGGAAAATAAGTGTGTCCCAAAGATGGTTGAATTTGTATCCCTTATTGACCTAGCTCTTCTTTACCAAGTGCCACTCACTGCTACAAATTTCTCTTGCACTCAAAGTTACTTCAAAATTCAAATCGAGGGGTTGATTTATTTGGATGTGGCCTAATCATGTATGGTTACATACAGCACTGTGCTGAATGTACAGACTGGTGGAAGAAGTGTAATTGTTTCGGGGCCATTCTGCCTGCAAGCCCGGTTTCCATTAATACCTTCATGCTGATGTTGTGATGCCAGAACAACATACTTAAACATTGAAGTAGACCAGGTTGATCCATTCATGGCTGTCACGTATGGAAGGGCATAGTTACTTTAAACTTCGCAGTGCGTCCTGTGGTAGTGAAAGAATCATCCAGGAACCATTTCAAAAAAAATCCTTCAAGTTCCTCAAACATTTGGATTTAAACAGTTCTGTTCCTCTGGCTACCACACTGTTAATATCAATTCTGTCAAACATTACATGATTGAACATAGCAATTGTAGAAAGTCACATCTACACAGCAACTTGGTGTTGCAGGAAGCACCCTGCAGTATTCAGATGTTAAAATAAAGAGGACTCTTTATCTTAACATCTGACTGCTGCAGGACTTTTTTTGAGTCAAGACCACAGAAATGTGACGGCCCTTATATGGGCCAAAGGTGCTGTTCGTCTGGTTCATTGAGCATATTACAGTTGGTACAATCACTCTAACCTTATTAAGCGTTGATTCAATCAAGTGTACAACAGAATGCATTTTTTATTTTGCTTCTTTAAAACACTGTCCATCCTAATGACAAACCAATTAAAGATGGATTTGAACAAGATTTTTATTTTTATTTTAACATTTAACGATTCTGGCTTCCAACACACAGCACAATGACCCCTTTGGACTTTTGTATGTTTTATCGTTTTACAACATTGAAACACTTTTTGGGGGTGGGTTACATTTATGAACAGAGAATTTAAATGTCAAGGTGGAAAACAGATCTCCACAAATTGATCTGAATTAAAAGGCACACTGCAGAGTGTACGTCCCCATTCTCATGATGGAGTACATTTTCTCAACAAAGAATAAATGTTTATTATCAAGGCCAGGTGGTTTAGTGTTTCAGCTATAATATGAAGTTGTTGTTGTTCTCCCCAAATCAGAAATAAAGCTGCATAATCCAGACTATTTTAATCTAGAATATTTGTATGCTGGAATTTGTAGCACACAAAATTATACATTGATTATTTTAATCAGTTGGTTAAAACAAAATTGTTTTGTCAAATGTGGATTCCTTTGAATGGCTTCACTCTGAAGGCTTTGGCTTGCCTGGTTACTAGAAGTTCATATGCTTGCTGTATAATCATGTGATGTCTTGTTTGTCTTATTTATGAGGTACTTCTCTCTTACAGTATTTTACAGGCCTGGAGTGTGGACACAAGTTCTGCATGCAGTGCTGGGGAGATTACCTTACCACCAAAATCATAGAAGAAGGAATGGGACAGGTAACCACTGAGATTTGTTCTTAGTGTACGAGTCACTGATCACGTACGACTTTTAATAGCTGTCTGACTAATGATTTACCTTCTGTGTCGTTTTCTCAGACCATTTCTTGTCCTGCTCATAGTTGTGACATTTTGGTTGATGACAACACAGTCATGTGAGTATCTTTTTATAGCTATATTTTTTTATTATGTTTCGTTGCATATTGGTCAGCAGAGATAAGAATACGTAGATATGAATGAGTCATTCTGGTAATGAAAAGAGCAGGAAACAAAAATGATTCTTCTTGTTTTTATTTTGTCTAATTCCTTTTTTAAATTAATAATTTCACACAGACAGATGCAGTTCACTAACAAACTACTTGAGAAGGAGCATTGTTACATCTGCAGTGTTAAAATTTAATTTTGCAATTGTTGGTTTCTTTTGGTTGTTTGGTCTTGAAAAGTTAGAAAACATAATACAGCCCATACACTACTATTTTATACAAATCAAAAGAAAATTAATATCCTCACTCTAGAATCAGATTTGCTTTCTTTGTTTTTAGTGCATTTAACAGTAATACTGTAAATTGGGAGACTTTTTGCCTGACATTTTGCCTTCTAAAACAAAGTTCGTAGTGTAGGGCTCCCTAGTTACACCTCTTATTAGCTCCTTTACAACGTTGATGTTCAGCCTGTAGTGCAATGAAATATACCTCGTCATTGAAAGCATGGATACTAATCTCTTGTACCAGCTCTTAAGCTGACAGTAATTGTCTTAACCTACATTCTGATGTGACCATCTAGCAAGAGACCTAACCTAGTGTTTTCACTGACCAGTTAAGGGTCAATATTTAGTTTCATGAAATGCATTTATACCTCTTAGTTAAAAGTCTGCACTCAAACTCTTAGTTTTGTAATTATGAAATGTTTTGTTGGTAAATAGTTGATGTAATGCCAGTTTACATTTGTTACTTCATTGAGCTACTCAGGAAAACGTGAAATTGTGTGACATCTTTTTGTTGTTCTTGGAAGTTATGTACTGAATATGAAGGAAGGAAGCTTTTACCAAAGTCACCCATATTTTGTAATGAAGGCTAATAAATGATTTGACCTCTCCTATAGGCGCCTCATAACAGATTCAAAAGTGAAGTTGAAGTACCAGCATTTAATTACGAATAGTTTTGTAGAGGTAAGCTTTGAGATTTTTTTTTTCTCCTTAACAGTATGTTGAAATGGAATATGAAGCTTGATTTATGATGTTGAGCTGTTAGGTTATCTTGTATGCACTGTTTGGAAAAGCAGGGACCTTCTTTGTACTCAAGTGTCCATGAAACTATTATTGATATTGTACCTCTCATTACTTCTTTAAGTGCAATCGACTGTTAAAGTGGTGCCCTGCACCAGACTGCCATCATGTTGTCAAAGTCCAGTACCCAGATGCCAAGCCAGTGAGGTGCAAGTGTGGCCGTCAGTTCTGGTAAGACAGTTTGTTTCAAAAAATTGTGTATTAGACTATCGTGAACTCACAGCGACAGTACCTGAATGTTGACTATGTAAGTTTAATAGTAATTATTAAGCATTGTGTGAATTTGACCTGTGATGCCTCCTGTTGGTGCAGCTTCAACTGTGGAGAGAATTGGCATGATCCTGTCAAGTGTAAGGTAAGCCAGTCAGGAATATTTATACACTTTACAGAGAGTTAACCTATTCCTCCAGCATTTTGAGTGAAAGATTAGTATTCATTGTGTAATAATTTTTTACCTTTTTGTTTGAATTTTTTTGTAGTGGTTGAGAAAATGGATTAAGAAATGTGATGATGACAGTGAAACGTCAAACTGGATTGCAGCAAATACTAAGGTATGGAATCAAAGTCACTTGAGAAGTTGTAATTGTAATCACACATTTTTATCCTTTTTTGTTAAGTGTTGGCCCAATCAAAACCGCTCATTACTCGAATGACATTTTCTTTGCCCCAAGCCATAACGCCTTCATTATTGTTTTGGGCACAACTCTAGGCTTATGAGAAACTGCCCCCCCAAAAAACCCTAATTCCTTCTAAATTTAATAATCTAAATCTACACACTTTTATGTATGTTTTTCTGTTTCTTATTTGCTTGAATTCCTCTTAACATTAGATTTTTGTAAAACACTTTGCCTTGAGCAGAGACTTATAAAAGTCATCACTCTCCTCTCATGACAGGAGTGTCCAAAATGCCATGTGACCATTGAGAAAGATGGTGGCTGCAATCACATGGTTTGTCGGAACCAGAACTGCAAAGCTGAGTTCTGCTGGGTCTGCCTGGGTCCATGGGAACCCCACGGCTCAGCCTGGTAAGAGCTAATGGCTTATATACTAAATGTTGATGTTGTCACTTCTAGTGCCGTGTTAGAATATACTTCAAATTGTTGTTTTCATTTCAATTCAAAACTTTTAAATATGTGGAAATCTAATATATCAATTCAAATATCAAGTGCAAATGTTCATGCCATTTCATGTCCAAATACACATCTGACATCTGCAATGTTAAAAATATTATGTGAGAAAGCATGACAACATAAAATATTGTCATAAATAGTAGTGATGTGTTTTATGGTATTCTGGAAAACATTGATGTGTCTGACCGGGCTGTGATGTTTCAGGTACAACTGCAATCGCTACAATGAAGATGATGCGAAGGCAGCTAGAGATGCTCAAGAGGTAATAAGTCACACTCATGTTGATATGTTTAGAAACCTTTGCATGTGGTTTTTTTTGTGCCATAATGTGGCAGATATGCCACATAATGGCTCAATATTTATATTTGTCCACTTTTCGGTCACAACGTCCTTCTTCAGTGTGCAATATTCAGCCATATTTGCCACAGGTGTAACTGGCAATTCTAATTACACAGAGGCAGCAGCATCCCAAGTATTGTTTCCATCCCACTGCACCAGGTGACGCGCAGAATTCAGACAAAATATCCTGAAAAAATATTATCAATTAAGTGACAGTTTCTCATGTAACTCTGCTGTACACTATGAAGAAGTCAATCCGAAAACAGTGGGATTGAAACAATGCAGGGAATGCTGCTGCGTCTGCCTGATAATGAATGTCCATTACACCTCTGACAAACATGGTTGATTGTTGCATACTGAAGAAGGACGTGTTGCCTGAAACACCTGCAAAATACAATTTAGACATTTCATCATATGAAGATTTACAGTCTAGTAAAAGTCAAATCGAGGATAGCGCGAGTTAACATCAGTTGTTTGCTGTATGTGAGCAGCGCTCCAGGGCAGCCTTGCAGAGGTACCTGTTCTACTGCAACCGCTACATGAACCACATGCAGAGCCTGCGCTTTGAGCACAAGCTCTACGCTCAGGTCAAGCAGAAGATGGAGGAGATGCAGCAGCACAACATGTCCTGGATCGAGGTGCAGTTCCTGAAGAAGGCTGTGGATGTGCTGTGCCAGTGCCGCTCCACGCTCATGTTCACTTATGTCTTTGCCTTCTACCTCAAGAAGAACAACCAGTCCATTATTTTTGAGGTATGTTAAAAGGGAAAATGTTGGCTTGACTGTGAGCAGATGGTGCATGACATAAATAACTTGAGCTATTTTGATATTCATATTATATTTACAAATACCATTTCCAATCCATGTAATCACTGCCATTAAATGAGGAATCATTGTAATGGAATTGTTATAAAAAAAAAAAAAAAAAACCTCCTGAACAAGATCTTCACCAAAATCAGGTCGGCTGATGCTTTGACTGAAAGTTTTAGCCATTCAGTCATAACTGATTTTGATACCTTCTAGCAGACAAACAGACGAAATTCTGGCCACATTTCGACTCATCGTTCCTCTCTCAGGAAATCAGCCCAAACTTCCTGTAGTCTGAGCTGGGCCTTAGTCAGGATGCTTCAGTGTGTAGGGGACATTATCATATAGAGCTGACATTTCTGTCGGAATAATACTGTTAGTCGATTTCTTGTTTCATCAGAACAACCAGGCAGACTTGGAAAATGCCACTGAGGTGCTGTCTGGCTACCTAGAGCGGGATATCTCCCAGGATTCCTTGCAGGACATCAAGCAGAAAGTACAAGATAAGTACAGGTCAGTAAAGGAAGAATCATAATCTCTGCCTGCAACTGTTGCGTTTGTGTGTTCTTGGACGCCAACACATGTTTTGTTTCTCTTCAGATACTGTGAGAGCAGGCGAAGAGTGCTGCTACAGCATGTGCATGAAGGCTATGAGAAGGACCTGTGGGAGTACATTGAGGATTGAGGACACGTCCCAATGCAACGGACTCTTGAGTATCTTGACAAACTAGAGCGCTGATGCAATTTAACAGGGCAGCACGGGCCTTCTGCCGCCTCTCCTTTGGCAAACCAACCACTTTTGCATCATTTTTCCTGGATTTGTTTAACAAAATCTTCAAAGTAAATTATATTTAAATAAAAGGTAGAGTAATAAAAAGAAAGTGTACTACAGTATTGTTAGAAACAGAGTGGAGTCTCGAGAAAGCAGAAAATCCATCTTAAAACAAATACATCCTTTTGGCTTGTATGGTAACACCTCCCCTGAACTATCTTATTTTCCTTTGTTTTTTCTTTGCTTGTGAATCTTTTTTTGTTTTGATTTTAACTTTTGTTTTCCCATTAGTGTGAAAATGTTTTCAACACAGCTTTAATTGTCCTGGCCATGTCTGCAATGTGTGGTGAGATCCTTGTCTGAGTGGCTGAATGTTGATAGGTTGATTGCAAAGGGGCAAAGACATTTCAGGGGGGAAATAAAAAGAAGAAAAAAACATCAAAAGAACAAAATAGCAAGTCTGTATTTTTCAATTTGTAAATAGTCCATATGCATGGAAGTTAAAGAGCAAGAGTGGCACGTGTTTGCATAATTTTGAAATATTTATTCTTTACCAATATTGAGAAAGGTGTACTTTTGCCATGTAGGTTGAGTCTGTCTACTCCCTCCGTAGTGTGTGGGAGCCTGGGTGTCTTTGGCAATAAGGCATTCGCCCTATCATCCTCAGTCTCTTCAGAGCAGTGCACAAGTTGCACCTTATCAGTAACTCTAAATGGGGACTGATAGAAAGAATTTTAGTTGCCAAGTAATCAGATAAAGGACGGAAGGAAGGAAAGGATAAAGTGCACGGCTGAGTTAGAAAACCAAGAGCAGAAAAAGTTTAACAGTTCAAAGGTAAGGTAGATTGCACCGGCCCTGTGTCCCTCTATTCTAACCTTTTGCCGTATCCTCCTAGTTGTTTTTAGAGGTGTTTAACATTTAAGAACATTACTAATTATTTGCAAGAGCCAAACTGAGTGACATTCACTCTTCTTTTTTTCTCTCTCTCCCGACGTGGCTTGAGGTAGCCCTCTTAAAGCTCAGCTTGCACCTTGGGGATTGAATGAGGGTAATAGAATGTACTGACAGCACAGCTTTGGCGTGCTGCTAATTGGGCTGGATCACTGTCAAACAGGGTCAGGCATTTGCATCACTCTTGCAGGGAATACTTGGGTGTCATGGGCCTGATGGTGCCCTGCCTCCTTGAAGAGATCTCTTGCCTTGCAGTGACACTGAACATAGCTTTAAACCAAGCTACGCAGATGGACTTGTGTGATCCTTAGGCAGATGAGGAATATAGGGCAAACTTCTAAAGGTTGTAGGACTGTTTTTTAACTCCGTTATGCTTTTGCATTAAAAGACTGTATTTTTTCGCACACGGGCTGAGGATTTGACATTGAAATGTCAGTGGCCCCTCCAGGTTTTGCATTGTTCTATGGGGTGGTTGCTCTGGTTGTCAAGCTCTCTGCTCGTTCATGTCTCTGCAATATGGCAGTCTTAACCAGATTGACTGGAGGGGACATGAATATACAGGCACTGATGCAAGTCAGAAGATGACACCAAAGTGTCAGCTTTCATTAAAACACATCCTTTAACCCAGTTTCAGATATTTGGGGAATTCTCTCCCAAATGCTTCTTATGTGTTCAAACTTATTATTTTATCCTAGCAAATTATAAACTGTATTGTTTATTTGAATAAATGTCATGAGAAATCTCATTTTTGGGAGTACTGTGTGAGTCATTAGAGTAGGTTTGGTCTCAATCATATTAATTACCCAAACATCCGTGATGCATTTCTGCACTATGTATTTTTGCGATGTAGTGTACGACAGACCTTGGCAGAGCTGTGTCTTCCAGAATTTGCGTGGCATTAATTTGCTAACTTTCTTTGAATCATTTTGATTTTAGGCAAAAATGTTAGCTTTTTTTTTGCACCACTTTTATTTGCAGACTGTGTGATAAAGATCAGGTGGTTGTTTGTATGATGTCACTTTTGAATTCATTTTGTCTCTCAAGTCACAAACCAATGATGACAAGTTGAATGGATAGTAACAAAAGATGGGCTATCTTCTCTAAGCTGTCTTGCAGTAACACACCAGTTCTAGCTGTGATCATTAGACTAATATACTCTCCAGGGCTCACTCTGTTTTCATTGTGTCTGCTAGTAGTTCATGAACATTTTGACATAACGTTTGAAGTAACAAGCAGCTACTTACATTAAATTGAGACATCCAAAAACTTTTAATACTTTTCTACATATCTTTTCTTTATGCTATCAAAGGTGTTTTATTTCCTATTAGTGTAAAAATGTGGGAAAAATTAGTTGTCTGTTTTGGAGAAAATATTAAAGTGCAAAATGTTGCAAACATCGTTCTGGCACGGGTGGTTGTTTGATGATGGACACAATGGCTACCTTCCAAATCGCATACTTTTTCTTTTTACTTTTAGTACATACTGCAGCTTACAAAGTACGCACTGTTGCATGCGGTATGCACACAATTGGGACATACTACCTCATCATAACATTGCGCCTTGAACTTTGATCCTCTTGCTCATATATCTGCTGCACAGAGGATTGTGGGTCGGCAAAGCCAGAAAAACATGCTGGCTTGCATACTGCAAAATGCAACCAGATGTAGTAGAACATACTGGTATTTTTTGGCATACTGCATTTGACATGCTATGTATTGGGACATACTAAATCTTTTTCTGGCGTACTAAATAATATGGTAGTTTGGTTATTGGAACACACAAAGTTTTTGTTGTGGCAGCAGCTATTCTCAGTCAAAAAACTTTTCTCTTCAATCTGGAAATACAGTTTTCACCTAAACAGCAATTTTGAAAATGTAAAATGTGCAACTAAACATTCTGCCACAGGATGGGGACAAAGACAATCATTCTGACTTTTAAGTTTCATGTTTTAGGTTATATTCCAGAGGCAGAGTTTACAAAATGAACTGCTCATTTTTGACCGACTTGTCGTGTGTTTTATCAGTTACAGCATCACACCTACACTGACGTGGTGGAAAAAAGAAACATTCAGTGCATATTTGTTTTGACAAAATGATCCAGTTTCATTAACTGTGGGGTGACAGGTTACAATAGTTTTGACTGTGCAATAGACTCAATCACACCACAAGACTGTAGTTGTCCTTTAGCTATGATATTCAAGAAATCCTATGAAAAAAATAAACCCAAAATAGCCCCAAAGTAAACAAATAATGTGTTTTTGTGAGGAAAAAAACTTTTAAACAGTGTGATATAAAACATGGATTCATTACAAACATGAATTTAAGACAGTGAGATTAATGTTTTAAACAATTTAATCTGCAGAACTCCAGAACAACTGCAATATAAAATTAAAATAATATGTTTTGAGGTGAAAGTCTTAAGGTTCACAGTGATTAAAATGCTATGACATGGGGAACATCTCAGCCTGGGTGACCTCTTGAGCAGTTTAATTACATTAATGCCTGTCCAGCTTCACTTACACACAATAAAATACCAACCACAACCAATAAAATTTCTTTTAAAAAAATCACTCTTTTGTAATGATGTACACAACTGGCACTGTTACTGTAAACCTATATACATGTGGCTGGCTCGGTTCGATGTCTTCATGTCATCTGCTGGTTTCTTTTTTCTTAATGGCAAAATAAAAAATAGAAAAACTATCTTCTAGTCACTAACTTCACTCAAAATTACATTACAAACCAGAAAAGTGGATAATAATGACAGGAAATACCCAACTTTCTTACAAAAGTAAAAAAAAAAAACCTGTAGGCTGTAGCATTTCTTTCACATAACCACAGTCTAATTTGTGTTTAAACCAGAAAAACTGTTAAAAGATGTCAAAAGATAAGCGCTTTTAAAAAAAGAAACATGTACAGGATGTTGCACATTGGCTATGTCAGTTCCTAAAAAATGCACCCTGTAGCTCTCAAGTGACAAAGAATGTTTAGCTGACCTAACTACAAAAAATATCCAGTCCAACTTCATTCCTGAAGAAGGCTGGACACGTACATATGTTGTTGTTGTTGTTGACAGTAAAGGGACACTGGGATTGAACAGTGTCGGGAAATTAGTCATCAATTTTGAGCCAGCCTTTTTTATAGTCTATCAGTAGCTCTAGGTAGTACTTCCACTCTGGCTCACTGTCATACCTGACCTCAAATATAGTCTTTAGCGGGTTGGCGTGGGCCTCGTGGATACGCAACACTTCCCCTTTGTACCACACTTCTGATTTGTCATCTTCCTCATACAGATGGCGAATCCTCTTTCCCACCAGGTCCGGGTAGAACCTCATGGCCCTCCGAGCCGTCTGGACGGCCGAACGCAGCACCCATCGCCTCCTGTGTTCGGCGCTGTGGCAGGCCGACAAGTAGGGGCAGTATTTGATCTTTAAGAGTGATCTGTGTTTTCTTTTAGAGGAGCTGCCGAGCGGTCTTAAGGAGTGAGAGAAGCCTCCTGTTCTCTGCCACCTGTGGGTTACTTTGGGCGTCCTCCTGTGGAGGTCCCTCTCGCCGCTCGCTCCTCCCTCCCCGTCATCAGTCTTCGAGAGGGAAGGGTCGGCAAATGTCCCCGAGTCTGAGATCGCCTGGTAGCGTGCCTTTTTTCTGTTTAGACCTTCGCTAAACATCCTCCTCAGTTTGAGAACCACACCTGAGCAATTCTTGGATCTATCCGGAGTCGTGGCTCTAACGGGCGGCAGACTGGAGTATTCCTCAGTTTCTGTGTCACTGGGAGATGGAGAAAGCTTGTCAAAGGTTAAAGGACACATCCATGAATTCTCAGAAGTTATACTTTGTGGAACGAGTGAAGAATCCTGCTCTGAAACCAGACAGTCAGTCCCGTCAGACTGATGACCACTACAGGTTTCCTCACTAAATGCATCAAGCAGGCCTCCACTTACATACGTCTTCTTTGTGTCATCCACCTCTTCCTCTTCCGACAAACTGTTGTCCAGAAACGTACGCCTCGAACTGGTCTTTACTCTGCTTTTTGTTCTACTCCTGCTCAAATCAGATTTGTTTTCCTCGTCCTTCGGATGTGTCTCAGGTTGCGACTCTGATGGTGAGGCTTGTGAGGCAGCGATGTCTGAAAATACAGGAGTCCCGCAGCTGATAGGCTCCTCACAGCCTTCATCTTTTTCTCTGTCAGCAGCATCCTCCATATCTAATCCTGCAACACAGGGAGGATAGCGATTAGGAGAGGTCAAAATCAGAACAAAAAATATATAAAAATGAGGTTGTTGACAAACTGGGAGGGTAAAAGTTAAAGAGTTTATAGAATTGATTTAGTGATCAGCGAAACATTGTGGACGTTCATGATTTGTGACTCAGAAAAAAAAAAAAATGAAATACATCAAGGTAACACTTTATAATAATCATTAATTAGACTTAATTAATAGTTATTTTTCATTAACAGATACTTATATATATATATATATATAGTATATAAAATGTTATGTTTGCAACAATATACTGTTAGAATAACAAATTATAGCATTACTAATCATTAGTAAACATTATCATTTCATTGTTTGTTAACAGTATAAAAAAAACTATGACTTGACCATTTATAAATGATGGTTATTATAAAGTGTTAAATCAAATAAATCTGTTTCCCAACAGATGATTCCTAAAAAGCAAGCTAGCAACCACAAAGTTCAACACAGGTTGGCAAATCAATGCTCCCACAGCGCTTATTCATCACACAAGATCTATGAGAAACTAGTCTATAAATAACAGCAGACCTGGTGATTGGACAGCATGATCCTCCACCATGAAACACCCTTTGAGCAGAGACAGAATAGAAGGCTGTGGGAGTAGCCACCAAGGCTGAGAAAAAAGTCAGCTGCTACAAGGGGCGCTATCAGTCAGGGATAAAACAGCAGTGAGGTAACAGTGAGACAAAGGAAATGTTCATGTACCAAAGTCAAGTGCTCCCGAACCGTGTGAACGGTTAATCAAATCAGCAGTGAACGGGAATTCGATCGAGCTCAATTCAGTTTGCAAATGCGTGTGCCAAACAAAATAGATGTTGAAGGAAACAAAGTAAAAAGGTTATTAAAAGGACAAGTATATTTTTGTTATTAACAAATCCCATGAAAACCCTAATGAATTGGTGTGTAACCAAAGCCTGAAGTAGCTTATTCCTCTCTGCCATAGACCTCGTTTGTTGTCCAATACCTAGAAATGAGCCACACCACTGTGCCGGGTGACATATAGTCGTTATGATGAACATGGGCGCTGTATATTTATTTTGAGTCAACACCACATACACCATAGTAGAGTCAAAAATACTCACTAGTGCACCAAATACGCAACTGAAAATAGTCCCAACAATTGCACTATTTATTCCAGTTTGAGTAACGTTTGTAAAAGCTACTGTGTTTAGGGAAATGAAACTATATATTTGTGAACCATTTTCTTTCAGTAGCAACAAATGAACTTGGTTTGGGGCTTTTCATGGGATTTATTGACAATAAAAATAATAAAATAAAGAAGATTACCAGCACAGATAGAGGCTTTTGAGGGAACTTGTCAGTTAAAAAGATGATCACAATCTGCTCGAAATGTTCCACAATTAATCTCCCCCTGTGTGTAGCAGAGTTTCACTTCCTCCCTCTGGTAGGTGTGATACGATCGCCTGCCTCATAAACTTTGAAGTCCACCAATGCTATCTAACAAAATCATGAAGGAGAGTTTCATTTTTTCCACCAAGAGCTCAGCTCAGCACCCACCACAACAAGTATAATGCAATCATGCAACTTCTTGTGATTAGTTAGTTAGCAGAAAGATTTCCTGACTCTGATCAGAAAAAAGGCAAAGAGTAGTGAGATTGAGGGACAACATAAAAGTCAAATATACCTGGACTCTCTTTTGGACATCAGGTGAGGTTGATTCTGTAAAAAATAAATGGATTTTATATTGAATATTTATTGTGATTTGTTCTTTACAAAAGGGCCAATAATGCAGAAAATATGACGACTAAAAGATTGTTTGATCGAAAACCATGATACAGTTAATAGATATGATGCTCTATAATAAAATCCAAAGGAACCAGTAAGTCATGCCATCTACCAGGAAGCACTGTTGTTTTGGCATGTTGTACATATCACATGGTCAAATTATCAAACTAGAGGTCTAATCCGTCCAAGTATTTGTACACGGACACAAAATGTTCCTGAGCTTCTGAACTCTATCTGAAACGGCATCATGTGAATTATGTCACGTAAATAACAGCAAGATGACACCTAAACCTGTTCTTTTTACAAGCCGATTCATACTTCTCATGACTGAGGTGAATTACGTTACGTTTTTATAGCTGCCTGAGCAATAAACTGTATTTAACTGACGAAATGTATTGTAATCTTAGTGCTGAAGAAGTGCTGCGTAATACTTTAAAAAAAAAAAAAAAAAAAAAAAAAAAAAAGGCATCCAGTTAATGTATGAGTGTTTGCATGCCCCTAAAATAAATGTCCATTATTCAGTCATTTCCTGTCTCCTTCATGAACATTTGTACTTCAGTGTTGGTCAAATACGTAGTTGTGTCCATCATTTCCTCCTGAAGGGTAATTAACACAACTGTTGCTTTCTGCAACCTCTAATCTGTCTGGCTTGACGATACCAAAAAAGAGACAAAAAAAACACCCCAGAGTGCCATTCATTTGGAAAACTGACGGACTAAAGAGTCTGTAACTGACATTACATCACTGCAATACCCGTTTCCTTCCTTTTTTTTCACTGGAAAAAGAGTCTAGTACGCACTCACCCAGATGTTTGCAGACACAGGCGTGATACAGAAGGTTGACCACGTCAGCGTAGATGTCGGGCAGGTGTTTGAGGGACATTAGTCTCCTGAGCCTGGACGAGCAGGCTCGTTTATGGAACTGGATGAGGAGCTTTTCTTCGGAGAGCGTGGTGGGCCGCAGCGCCACCCGGTGCTCCTGCAGGACCTGGTCGATGAAGCCGCCTTGGACCATCGGAAACAGCAGCTCCTTCACCACCAGCATGGGGAGGAACACCGCCCTCGTCCGCATGACGTGTGGAAAAGGACAACGCTCCTGGGCGGTGTACTCTCTCAACCTCTCCAGGACCTTATCGAGCTCGGACTTCATCTCCTCATTATTGAGCCACACCTCTCTGGCTTTTGCCCCCAACAAACAGGACACTTTCGGGACTTTGGTTGACGGAGAAGCCGGATCAGTCAGTTCCAACTGAGACAACCAGGTTCTGAGCTCCTGCTCTGGAGAGGCCGACACTAAGTCGGACACTAGCTTGCAGAGGGACTGGTGCAACTCAAAGAAGTGCTTGCGGACTGGCATTTGGACCTCTAGTTTTGGTATAGATTCAGTTATCTGCTGTGCAGGTGGCTTCTCAGGGCAAAGATGCTTCGGATCACGGAGAATTATATTGTAGAGCTTCAGACACTCGAGAGGAATGTTTTTGAAATTTAGTTTAATCTCTGGTGTTTGAGGTGGAGTAATGGGTTTGGGTAGCAGGGTGACCAGATGTTCGGGCAGTGTGCATGTACCACCCCGAGAAGATGAGTGCATCTGTGCAGTCACCTCACCAGGTTTGGACTCCTGTGCAGTCTCATTTTCATCTGCTAATGAGGGTTTACATTCTGCTAGTGAGGGTTTACGTTCTGCTAGTGAGGGTTTACGTTCTGCTAATGAGGGTTTACGTTCGATCTCATCGGGTTCACATTTCTTTATCACCAACATGGGCTCGCTGTTGGATGAAGCAGTCTCTTCAGGCTCTTTTTTGATTGTTACGTTGCTGCGGTCCTTCTGACTAACAGGAGTCTCTGCAGAGTCGTCTGTGTCTGATGGGTCTACTTTTTCCACTTTAATATTTTTGGGTTCAAAGGTTTCTACAACAGGCCTCTCTGTTGGAGTATCTGCACGTCTTTTTTTGGAAACCAGACAGACGACAGACTGCTGTTCATCTTGTTCTGGCCTTTTCACTTTGAGGTCAGGTTTGGTTTTGACTTCACGGTGCTCAGATGACAGGACTGTTCTCTGAGGTACTCTGCCGGGAAATAACACTCCAGAGGCCTGCAAGTATGCCTGGTAAGGTGCCAGACTGAAGACATTGTCAATTACTGGCATGGGAGGAGAGTCAGTTTTATTTCCTACTTCGACACTCTCCATTCCCGCCCTTGGACGTTTCTTAATGACTTCCACTTCACATAAATCCCTATCCTCTTCTTTTATTTTGACGGGTGAAGATGAGTGAGAAATACTTCTCTTCAGGGACCCTCTAAGAACCGTAGCGTGGCCTGAACTGGACACGGGGCCATTGTGTTTATTTCCCGGTGCAACAGTGGGGGAATAAATAATTTTCCGGATATTCGCGCTATTAGGTACAGCTACTTGGATCCGACCTGAACTGTGATGGGGTGACCGGGGCAGCCATGCCGCTGGGGAAACGGGAAGGCTTTTTGGCTGCTTTGGGCACGTAACCTGGTCTTCACAGGAGGAGTAGTCCAGGATTCTCTCCATGTTCAAGCCAGTGGGTGGAAAGACAGGTCGCTCTATGTGCAGGCCACTGAGTGGTGGAAAAAATCTGTTAATTTGTATGCTGGTTGGTGAGACACCAGGTTGGCTTACACGTCTGGTAGGACTGGTTTGGTCTGCACGTATTAACGGGGAGTTAGTGTGTGATTTGTCAACATGCAGGCTGCCGTTGGGTTTGTCCTTATGTGGGTTGGCTGCAGAGGCCGTGGGGTGCTCCATGTGTTGGCTGGGTGGAGAAACATTTATCCGATTAGAGTGCAAGCTTTGTTGCCTTTTTAGGGGGGCTCTGATTTGACTTGCATTTAAATGAAATCTGGGAACTGCGTAACATGGATAGTCATAACCCCGCATCAAGGCATGATTCGGCAGCGTTTCAGTGCCAGGCAGAGGCAAAGGAATTTCCCCATGAATCGACTGAGGCACTATGTAATGCTCCCGGGGGTTTGAGATTGTGTGTTTGACAATAACAGGCACATCTCCCCTCTGCTTACACTGAGTCCGGTTTTCCACCTCCACATTTGCCTGGGAGTAGTAAAACATCGGGTGCTGTGTTAGCTGACCATATTTGGACATGGGAGAATGTTCCTGATAAACCTCTGAGGTCATATGCTCATATGTGGGATGGGAGGGGTATAAACTAGGGTAGCCTCTGGGGGAAGTCTGTAAACGCTGGCTCTGTTCACTTGGAGAGCTAAACAGTGTGCGAGTCGGGGTGCAGGGGTAGCTGCTATAGTTTGGGTCAATCATAGCGGGGAAAGTCCTTGCTCTACCTGGGCTGTATGCCTCCACAGTCATCCTCTTTAGTGGTTCAACACTGGGCTCAAACTGTAAACCTCTCAGTGCGTCTTGTGCTTTCCTCTGGATGGCCGCTCTTTCAGCGTAGTGAGCATCAGTTTGCATCCAATCGTGCTCATATACAGTGTTCGGCATCCCCGGAGAGCCACGTTCCACGCTGTATCGTTGTCCTATCACACAGCCCAGCTCATTACAGCAGGGGTTATGCACGTAAACTGGCTTAGGAATCGCTAAGTAAACAGAGTTTTCAGATGGGGGAGATGAATTCTCACCTCCAGCTTTTTGTTTTCTAACTGATGCAGGAGCTGCAGGACTGCTGATCCCAGGACTTTTAGTGTATAATGTAAAGCCCTGTTTTACCGGGGCGTGATGCCGAGTGGAAGAATGGCCTTCCTCTGAGGGACTGCTGTCTTGCCTGTAAATGATGCGGTTTTGTCCCTCCATGCCAGAGAGGTGACTCACAGGACTTCTGCCATCCAGCAGAGAGGTCTTTGAGTTGCTCCACGGAGGAGTGAATCCTGCCCCGTCCTTTCCTCTGGGATCATAAGGGAAGTAGGCGCCGCTGTAATGCAGCATCTGCTTACCCAGGAGACCGGACATGTTTTGTGGTTTTGACAGTCCTGTGGATGCTATGGTCCCGTCCAATAATGGCATCTTGCTTCGAAACACTGGGTCGACGACGGTGTGCATCGACTGGCTGCTCATCATGTAGTAACTTTGTTGTGATGCTGCAATGATATAGCTCCAGACCTGAGAATATAAACAAAAAACAACATTTATAAATGCAAATTTGGTTCAAAGGATCCCATCAGACATCAGATAGGAGAACTGAAACACAACACACATCATCAGTCATCATTAGTTAACAACCAGCTTGAGGTATTTCATCAACCTCGGCTAATCTTGTGGCTTATCACATGTCACATATACTCTTATCAGGCGATGCACATGGGTGGAAGTGAAATACAACAAGCAGGAAAGACATAGAAATGTGTCAGGATGATTAATATCTTAACGTTTGCATGCAAGGACTATTAGTAAAATCAGTTTCCTACAGATATAATAAACAAACCAGCTCTCATGGTGGAGCCTGCAGCATTACCGGTTATGGTGGTGATAAAATATCCATGCGTGATTGAAACTAGTCTTTACTTCAAGGCCACGTCTGCAAATATGAGAATTACAACTACTGAATTACCGTGATACTGTATTTGAGTCATATTTGATGTTTTATGGTGTTACTATGGCTCATTTCAGATGTGTCATCATCGAAAAGCTTCTGTATCGCTTAGAACTTATCACCTGATTTGACACACACTTCTCATCTTGTGTCAATGTCCTGAGAACCAACTCTACAGCGGACTGTGTGTTTCTATTCTGCTATTTTATTACCACAAACCCGGAGTCATACAACAGTTCCTTTTTCTTACACTTCTCCCATTTACCCGCATATAACTGTTATTTTCATTTTCAGTTAATCTGCTGGTTATTTTAACAACTGTCAGAAAGTAGTAAAATAATAATAATAACTTTCCAGTACACAAGGTGATGTCTTCAAATGTCTTGTTTTGTCCAACCAACTATCCAAAGCCCACAAATATTAAGTTATATGACAAAAGACAACAGCAAATCCTCACATTTGAGCAGCTGATCTGAACTAATCATTACTGCTCTGCGTTAATGGGATGTTATAAAATATTCTACAATACTACAGTATATGTCTACGATAATTACCATTACTCAGTGCCTTCAAGAGGGTATTTTTTAATGTTCTTTGACAGATATTTGCCCGTCATAAGTGTATCAAGACTTATGGGAATACATAAAGGTCTAAGTAGCATTAGACACACAGCATGTTTTTAGAAATGTCAGAAAGTACAATTGTCTCACAGTGACATCTTTAAATAGCTTTAGTCAAGATATTCAGTTTGTTATCACATAAAGAGAAAGAAAAGCAGCAAATCCTCACAGAGCTGGAACCGCTGAATGTTTGTCATTTCAGCTTGAAAATGTACTTAAACTATTAATCAATTATCAAAATAGTTGCTTATTAAATTTAAGTTAATGGACACATTATATCAGCTCTAATTTTATACATAAATAGCATTTAATATACTTAATATCTGAACACCTTATGCCAACTAAGGATGCATCGATACCGATATCGGGCCGATACGGATTTAAATAGCTGGATCGGATATCAGTGACAACGGGGGAGGGCGATCTATTAAATTATATTCTATGTTTATATACTATATGCATTATATACTGGAATTTTAATTCCTGTTTAAGTTTTGACCAATTTGTTGCTGCACTAAAAATGTTTACACCTGAATTGTAATTCCTGTTAATTTTGAAGACTTTTTTACCAAATTGCTGGTTTATGATTAATTATTTTAATAATAAATATAAATTCAGTAAATGTATATCTATGCACTTGTTACATTTTGTTTTAAAAAGTTAAGAAAGCAATGTTTAAGTCAAGTCTGCTGTTCCCTTACACATACAAGAATGATCCCAGTCGCTTCCACACAGTGAGGCATACAGCTTATTAATTAAACACTGGTATCGGATCGGTACTCCGTATCGGCCAACACCCAAAGCCGAGGTATCGCTATCGGGACTGAAAAAGTTGTATCGGTGCATCCCTAAGGGCAATTTCAACATCAGTGAAAACAGCTTTATTACCCCTATAATCAAAGGCCAAATATTTATGTATGCTCAACTCTTGAATCTGGCTTTTCCAACAGGCACTTGAAGGCGGCATAAATGCAACAGCTTGTGCACAACACAATCTGCCTGGCACTGTCTTATTTGGCGTAGGAGGAGGAGGCAAGATGACCTCATCACGTGATGAACTCATAACTCTGCCACACAAACATCGGCATGAACCGGTGAGGCCGCAATACAGTTCAAAGGGAACACCGCCCAAATTAAGAATTTAAATACGTTATTTCCATGACCAAGGAAAGTTCAATTAATATTTGTGAACATGAGCTCCTCAGGAACCAGAGAAATAAGTCTCAAACTTGTGATGTCATAGGGTATAAAGTCTGGAGCTGATCCATAGACAATGAATAAGAGACTGATTTTATGGACCCACAGGATGTTTGTTTCCTTTTTTAATACCTAAATGAGCTTTATTCTATTGTAGAGTTGTCAGTTGTGAAACAGAAAATGTTTTAGTTTGAGTTTTAGCACTCTATATTTTGGATTTGGGAGGGAGTTCTTCATGTTTACGAATATTTTTGGACCGTCTTAGACCATAAGAATAACATGTATGAATTTTGAAAATGGCCGTAGTTCCCCTTTAAGGTTGTTGTTTTGTTTCCAACTTGTATTATTTGTTCTCCTACTTGTGAACCATCATTTCCAAAGTACCCCCTAAAACTAACAGATCATAGTGCAAAACATTCCTGGCTGCTATCTTTTGACAGGCAGCCAATATCAGAGCACAACATCTGCCAATATATGTTGAAACCGCTGTATCAGATCAAGTGGAAAAATAAAAAAAGAAATGACACTAATATCTGTGACATATCTGTAGGCTGTGATGAGGGCGGAGTGAAATAAACACCCCACACAGGCCTCATTAAGACCCAATCCAGGCTCACACACAGGAGTGGAAGAAGTGTTAAGATCTTTTACTTAAGTAAAAGTACAAATACAACAATGTAAAAGTACTCCAATACAAGTAAAAGTTCTTCATTCAAATCCTACTTAGGTAAAAGTACAGAAGTATGTACTTAAAGTATCACAAATTTGTTTTGGAATGTAATTTGTACTTTTTGCTTTTTTGGGAAATATTGGATCATTTAACCTTTTTGAGCCTCAAACAGTTATTTAAATTAAAACATCTGAGAAGTTTAGAGACGGGAAATATCAATTCGGTGGAACTGCTTACACCTCATGGTTACAAAACAAAACAAAAAAATGGATACCACTGCTTTATTCTTTAACAGTTTATTGTATTTTATAAGCTGAAAAGTAATTAACTAAAGTTGTTAGGAATGTAGTAGAGTCGAAGTATGAAGTAGCAGAAAATGGAAATATTCAAGTAAAGTAAAAGTACCCCAATGTTGTACTTAAACCTGCAGTAGGCAGGATACTTCTGGTATCATTTGGCAAAAATGTCATAATAACCTTTCAGCATATTGTAATTCAAGTGTTCTGAGAGAAAACTAGACTTCTGCACCTCCTCATGGCTCTGTTTTCAGGCTTTAAAAAATCTAGCCCGTCAAACGGTCAAACTAGGCAGCGCTGATCAAATATGAATCAATATTCTGTTACGGTAATGCCTATTTCTCTGCTCAAATGTTGAAAAGTTTGCTCCGTCTGGTGGGCGGTGCTTGGTATTTCCTCAACTGATCTCAACATGGCTGCCGGGTCACAAACTTGCTCATTTTACAGCTAAACAGTACACTACAAGATGTTTCTGAAAATATTTGAGGTGAGAAATAGGCATTACAGGAACAAAATATTGATTCAAATTTGATCAGCGCTGCCTAGTTTGACCGTTTGAGCCGAGTTCACGAGTGATTGACAGCTGCTCAGAGACCGCAGGCTCCAGATCAGCTCTGATTGGTTGTTTTCCTCCGGACTGTGAAATCTTGCAGATGCCATTAGGAGCACCGGAGGACACAGAAGCACATAATTTTTTTCTGATTACCTGTCTCATGCATTACTGTCAGGATATAGTGACCGTTTTATAAAAAAAAAAAATAGTAATAATGGTAACACTTCATTTTACAGGTCCCCAAATGTAATTAGGTGATAGTTATCAAGTAACCTATTTGAAATTTCTTTGGAATCACTTCCAAATTACCCCAATATTTACCTTAAAATGTATCGAAAGTTACTTTATTATAAAGATCATTATTATATTCCACTATTTCCCATTAGCTGGTCATTTATTTAATACATTTCCAGGAAAAGAATAGTACGTTAATCAATATGCTTTATTATCATGTCTGCTGATAAATAGATGATAATTAGCAAATAACATATTTTAAATTTCTTAATAGAACTCCCTGAATCATTATATCAGCTACCAGGTTACATCTGTGTAGATAATAAGTCACATAATGGTGAGATTTGTGCCTGATCAGAAGTGTCTTCTATTAGTTTTAGTTGTCTACCACCGATGAAGAGCCTAAGGGCCCTATTTTAACCATTATATACCATTTTAGCATATAATTATTAAATAATGTTTATAATAGTCATTTTTGATAATTTTTTAGGTAAATATTAGGGTAATTTGGCAGACATTTACAAATAGGTTACTTGCTAATTGACCTGTAAAATGAAGTGTTACCAAAATAACTTAATAACTAATCATATATTTGCTCCAACTCTTTATCTACTGCTGCTGCTTTAAGCACTTAAATACTAAAGTAAATGTACTTCGTTACTTTCCACCACTGTTCAAACAGCCACGTAGTGCTGGAACAGATGTTATCAGTTCATCCTGTTGACACCTTTCACAAAAAGTACAGAGCGATGCTGCAAATAGAGAGGAGAAAAATGTGGTTTATGTGCATCAAATAGACTGAAAGCTGCACTCTGTGATGTGTGCGTGGGTGACTGTGTATGTTTATGTCTGTGTGTGTGTGTATGTATGTATGTGTGTATGTGTGTGTGTGTGTGCGTGTGTGTGTGTGCGTGTGTACGTGTATGTGTGTCCCAGATCCGTAGGGTTAGGGGTGATGGAGAGTGTGACTTCCGAAAGCAAACTGTCAACCTGAGCCTCCAAAAACCAAAAACCACGTGGGGGGAAAAAAAAGAAAAAAAGAAAAAGGGAGTGAGAAAAAACACACGGTTCATCCTGAGAAGTCTAAAAGTCATATTAATCTGATGGTTAAGTCTCGAGTCTCGTCAGGTCAAGACAAGTTTGCAGATGTCAGCAATGCACGAACGCACACGCACAAAATCGTTTTTCTTTCCGGCAAAGTAGGAGTGACCCATAAAAAGTAAATGACTCACGCACAAAAAAGGGAACTTCAAAACTCGGAAGAAAAGTGCGTCTTTTTTTAAGATTTAAATTAGCTGTCAAGAGAACACACGAGCTCGTCGTTCTTTGCACTGCTCAATTTAACAACACGCAAATAATATGGAAATAAAATACGCGCAAAGGTCTCTGATCACAGTGCGACTGATTTCCATACAGGCTGTGAAAGCCTCGCTAAAACCAAACTAAAACCACACTGTGGGGAGAGAAAAAACACAAACACTTGCGATGCTTTTAGCTACATGGACTAGTTTCACAATCTGTCATGCTTTCTCTCATAAAGACGCGTGAGTGTTAGTTAAAGCATCATACTTTGGAAAGATTGAGCAGTAAATATCTTACCTCGCTGCTGTGTTGACAATAAATGATTTCCACAATGACTCCATGAAACTTTTCTGAGAAAGGAAAAGGGAAAAAAGTCTTTAGTGCGTCTTTTAGTGGACCTGGTTTCAGTCCGGATGCGCCCAAATCCACCCAGAAAAGGTTGGAGTCCACGCGGCTTTTAGAGAAGTTAACAAACTGAAGAAAAGACAAAAGGGAGGAGGATGGTCTTTGATCAATAGGCGGAGTCACACCCTCTCTGTCTGTCTATCCACAGCTCTGTTCCTCCACACATGTGATGTTTTCCCGCTTGTCATTTTCTCACTTTTATTGGCTTCATCCCCCTCGTGTAGCTACAGGGCTGCCAGCTGGCTGCTGCTGACACCTGAAGTGAACTTATATTCACTCATTGACAGATAACGCAAGTGTGTGTTATTGATTTCTCCAGCCTGGTTTCTCACTCCTACTTTCAGTTGTGAGTTTTGGTCCCTTATACCTTTCAGGAAATTCACCAAAAATAAGAAATAATCTGATATTATTATCATTTCACTCCATGGAATTTAACATGAGACATTATAGAGTTTATTCACTCATTGACAGATAACACAAGTGTGTGTTATTGATTTCTCCAGCCTGGTTTCTCACTCCTACTTTCAGTTGATCCCAAAAAACTGAGTTTTGATCCCTTATACATTACAAAAAATAAGAAATAATCTAATATTATTATCATTTCACTCCATGGAATTTAACATGAGACATCACATGCTACCTTATAGAGTTTATTCACTCATTGACAGATAACACAAGTGTGTGCAATTGATTTCTCACTCCTTTTTTCAGTTGTTCCCAAACCTGAGTTTTGGTCCCTTATTATTTTTATTTATTTTATTTTATTTAACCTTTATTTAACTAGGTTAGTCCCATTGAGATTAAGAACCTCTTTTCCAAGGGAGACCTGGCCAAGACGGCCAGCAGCAAGAACACAAAGTTGCAGACACACAGACACAAGTAGAGATAAAATACAATTCACAAACACTAAAGCACTAAAATTTGCATTAAAGGAGAACTAACTAAAGACAAATGAGGGGTGGAGTTTTGGTCCCTTATACATTAGGGGTCACAAAAAAATAAGAAATAATGTAGTATAATAATTATTTCACTCCATGGCAGTTAACATGAGGCCTCAGAGACTTATATTGTATTCACTCATTGACAGATAACACAAGTGTGTGCAATTGATTTCTCACTCCTTTTGTTTAGTTGATCCCAAACTAGACTTTTGGTCCCTTATATACCTTTCAGTAAATTCACCAAAAATAAGAAATAATCTGATATTATTATCATTTCACTCCATGGAATTCAACACGAGACATTATAGAGTTAATTCACTCATTGACAGATAACACAAGTGTGTGTTATTGATTTCTCTTTCCTTATTTCCCAATCCTTTTTCAGTTGTTCACAAGATTCAAGCCCTTTATTGTCATTGTGGAGTACAACGAAATTAGATTGTGACAATCCCGTAGGTGCTAATGAAAAGATAATACAATAAAAAAAGAGATAGTGCAATATAAATATAAAAAATATAAAAGATAATACAATATAAAATATAAAAATACATATCGGCCGATACCGAAAGCCCAGGTATCGGTATCGGTATCGGTATCGGGACTGAAAAAATCAGATCGCTGCATCCCTACCAAAAATAAGAAATAATCTAAGATGGTTATTATTTAACTCCACTGAATTTATCAAGAGACATCAGATGCTACCTTAAGTGAACTTAGAGTTTATTGACTCATTGACAGAAAACATCAGTGTGTGTTAGTGATTTCTCCAGCCAGGTTTCTCACTCTTTTTTCAGTTGTGAGTTGAGTTTTGGTCCCTATATCCTTCAGGGAATTCAATGGAGTCACCAAAAATAAGAAATAATATGATAGAATTATTATTCCACTCCATGGAAGTTAACAACTAAGACAAGAAAGTATTTTTGCAAGAAAGCATCTATTCCCATCTTCTTCTTGCTTATTCACATATAACTATAAAACGAGTTTAGGAGCCCCTGACTCAGGTTCATTTAACCTGCACGTTTACAACAAAGTGAACTATATAATACAGAGTTTTTGATGAAGAATAAGACACAGAAAAAGTCAAGGATTTGGAGTACATCTCTATAATGATATCTGCAAAAAGAAAATGAATTTAATGATATTCTAGTGGCAGCATATTCAAGTATTTCCCTTAAAAAAAACACCATGTTTAGGCTTAAAGACAGATAAAGTCCCATGCAGGTATACATAGCTGTATCCAGACTGTCATGCCTCAAACCTCTAATGAACTGTTGATGTATTGAATTTAAAAAGATAAAAATAAATAAGAGCGTATAATAAGTTATGTATAAGTAGCTGGTATAAACAAAACACTGCTCTGAAGGAGGGCTCTAGCAGAGAATCACCATTTGTTGACCTCATCCCAACGTAGTTAATGGTTGACTTTGGTTGACCAAAGTTAAAATCAGGTCAGCCATTATCTCAGACAGACATGTCCCACATTTGTCCATGAGCCTTGACATATACAACATAATTAATTTACACTCTAATATCGCCATAATGTTTGATTTAGCAGCAGATCATTATGGTGATATACAGGCATTGTAAACCTAAATTCTTCCACTTGCTTGATTCACCCTCTGGATGAGTTAATTTCTAGTTGCCCTTGCATCATACTGGTCCCTCCTCTCCCATGGGTTGGGGTCTAATTTGTGCGTCCCGTGGGACTGGCACAGCTTGGTCTAGACAAGTTGGTGGCTTCCGTCAGTCCCTGTGGCCTCGCAGGTAAAGAGACGCTCGTCGGGGGGTTTGACTGAGGAGAGGAGGCAGGAACTTTTCCCTATGGAGCGCTTTCACATCTCCCCTATTTCCAGTTACCATGGCGTTACAGCTTGAGGCCAACCAACACAGAGCATTAAGGGGCTAACAGTGTACCATACGGATACAGCAACACAAACCTTACATGAAAAAATGATGCATTAAACACATATTGTGGACTGGAAAGGCAAATAGACATATACAAGCAGTGTTTTCAGAACACCCAGAATCCCCCTGGGGACCCGTCGCTGGTAGCCAAGTTAGTGAATGATTATACAGAAGGAAGAGACTATTTGATTTTGTCTTTCTTTTTAAAGTGATCTGCTGCGGTTATTTCCTGATACTCTTCGACAAATATTCCCTGGGTGCATAATTGGCAGTACTGTCTTGTAGAAGGTTATTTCCCTCAGTGAAACCTCTTCCTGTTATATATCTAATATACATAAATACATACAGATAATCTCTAGCAGATAACTGAAAACGTTAAACAAATGATCTCGTAAATGGCTTGTGTTAAACATGGGATTTCCCATTCAAAGGGTTCATATCCTGGATAGAAAGAAGTTACAATGTCGTGGTGATGCATACAAAGAGTGGTGATAATGCATCATGATTTTCATTAGGAGGTTTACTGTAAATTATTTAAATTTCTAATAGAAAAGACTTTCTAGTTGTTTGTGTTTCTAACATGCAGTACATTATGTATATAAAGTACACATAATATATATATATATATAAAGTACAATATGTCACACGTTCAAGACAAATGTAATTCAGTTGTTTCTAATTGAGTGTTTACCACTTTGAGCGTCAATAAGGTGAGTTGTGGTGACACTGGAGGCAGAGCAGGTGATCTCTCAGGATGCAGTTTCTGATGAAACACCGTTGAATATTCCCAGAGGCTACAAACTGCATGTTGAGCCCTGAGACTCATCGAAATGTGTCAAGAGGCGTACATACACCTGAGCGTTCACAGACATTGACACAGAGAACAAGTTATTATGCAGATGTAATGCATATTTTCCATGTCTGTATAATACAGACATGATGACAAGTATGCACTGTGCAATGCGGATGACCAGGCAATCCGAAGTCTGTCCTTTTTTTGAATCACTTGCTGCTCAGGTAATTTTATTTTCAGTCACTCCACTGCAGCTTTTGATCTAGAGTACAATGCAATTATCAAATCCACTTAATGCAGCACTTCTTGATTCAACTAAAGATAATATTTAACTTTACCTACAGCAAGTTAACCTATAGCACATTCAAGTAGTTATTACATTTTTTTTGCTAATAGATGCAGTTTCTGTGTGTATGCTGGTTTATTATAGCAAATAACAGAGTTTATTTATTATTTCAAATTAACAATAAAACTGTTTTTGTACTTGCATTGAACTCTGCATGCTGCATGCTCAGTATAATAGCTTACTATTTAGTGTCGGTCACATTTCTCCTGTTAAAGCTTCCAAACTACCTTTTCTCTCATGTAAACATTGTAACTATACAGTACACAATTCAGTTAATACTTTACTACTAACTTTTACTTTTTACTTGTAATTGTGTTTTTATACTAATTTACTTAAAGGCACTATATGTAACTTTTAGAAAGTCCTTGTTATTAATGACACCGGTGGCCGTTAAGTGGACTGCAGTCCTGTTGCGAGCGATCATCCTGGGCATCAGCCAAAACAGTGAGGTGACATTACATTACAATCATACTGTATATCACCGTTACTACCTGTAATGTCCAACCTCGATAACACTAACTATCTTGCCATTTGCAAATTACTTCCTCGGCTAACGTTACGAGGCAAAACTGTCCCGAGTCCTTTACATCAAAATCAGTCCACAGGCTGTTATAGGCAACCGAGAAAATCCCGGAAGGTCTCTGTTTTTAAGTTACATTATAATCTGTTCACACATTGGCAATATAAAGCGATTAATACATGTAAATTGTTACATATAGTACCTTTAACAGAGAGGTCATTATCTGTTTCCTGTCCAGGGACTACAGCTGTAAACAACTAACTCTGGCACAGCTAAGAGGCTGTGCTCTGTCCCTGTCAAATACATTAATAAATGAATAGATAAAACCTTGGCAGAGGAAGTGGTTTCAGGTAGGATGCACCAATTAATGAGTCAACAGCAAACTTGTTTCTTTCATTCCCCTTGGGGAGTATCTGATGTTGCTTATGCCTCCTGTTATTGACTTCATTCACTCTGTTTTGTCTCCAAGACCAGTTCTCACATGCTGGTTGTGTGGCTGTTTGCCTATGAATGTTTCTTGTTCACTACCTGATTAAATAAAGTTGCCAATATCTGAAGGTAGCTAGCAAGGAGGTGACAGATTTCAGAAATGTTGAACTATTCCTTTAAGTTGAGATTGGACCGATAATAATAATTATAAGTTAGTGATGAGTAATTGAGCTAATTACTTAACTGAACTGAAAGCAAAACTAATAATTAGTTGCTGTGAAGTTTGACAGTGTGACAGTGAAGTATGAAGATGGTACAGTGATTGAGTTGGTATGCTGCAGGATCAGTCTGACGTGGTGGCTGCTTGAGCATTTTTCACGTTTAGTTACGTAAGCCTTCATTTGCAGCAGTGTTTATACTGAATTTGTGGGATTCACAGTTTTGTCCTGCAATAATACTTTTGTGAGACTGTTCAGTGAGTTCTTTATCATCTTTTGATAAACAGGTTGTTGAAGTGGCAGAAGAGAAAAGTATTATGTTTAGCCTTGAAAGCACAGTTTCAATTCACATTCGACATTGCGTCTGACTACGGCCTATCTGTAGTTTTGATGATTTGTCCGTAGTTGTGAGAACATGGTGTTATTCCCATTAGGCGCACCTGCAGGTTGCACACTCCTCCACAGGGCTGTCAAGGTCTCAGCAACACGCCCTGTGTCGGTGTGGCTGATGTAATGCTCATTTGGGATCATTAACAGAATCACACAGCAGCCAATAGCAGCAGGACAAGTTACGGTTCAGGGAAGAATGGTCTTCGCCTGAAGAGCCATTCACACGCCTCCATGTGCTGCAACCTCGACAGCGCAACAGTATCATTGCCCCTGGCTATTTGCAAACCAAATTTCCACCTGCCTCCTTTGGATTTGGTGGAAACGGATATAAACTAAGATAAATTATAACTGCTGACATCTGGAGAGCAGAGACAAACAAATGTAGCACGAATGTTGGTCACAAAGGAAGGGTTGACTCTCTCAGGGAGGAGACATTTCAATGTATTAAGTGCATGTGTTTACAGCCCGGTGACAAAGAAATATAATTAATGATTCATCGGTGATGCATGTGATCAGGAACACTGCCTTGTTTTGTCAAGGGTGCTGTAAAACAATAAAAGGTGTAATGGAGAATCATTTTAATAATCAACTTTAAATTGTGTTTGTGAATCCAAATCTGTTTTGTTATTGTTATAACTGTTAATTGTCTCTTGATCACAATGTTTGAGTAATTATATCTCTGTAATACTTCTTGTCCAACATGCTAATATTACAGAGGAGACATGCCTCCAAGATTGCCACCTACAAGGGTGAGTTCCTTTCAGTTTATTACAAGACAGTTGTTACCATCTGCTTCCACTCACTCATATAAACAAACCATTGTCTGGTTAGGTTCGATGTTCTCGTCTGTCTTCTGTTGACACAATCCAGACGGGTTTGTTAGGAGATGGAGGGTTTTCACAGAGATAAACATGTCTAACACTATGTGAACCATGGGTTTCATCACTGTTGACCTTTGGTACTCAGAGTCATGGTAAAAAGTACTTTGTTAAATTACAAAGTGCTGTATATCATCTCATCTAAGCCACAATATTATAAAGACCTTTAAAAAAAATATTAAAGAGAAATATTGTCTGCACAAATTAAGTAAAAGTATACGTTTACCAGAATAAGACACTACTACTGCCCAGTCGTCACTGAGTCTGCGACATCCATACTTTAGCTGACACTTTTATGTTATGTGTCCTGCAGTAAAGCCAGCCTGTCAAAGTGCCTGGTGGGAAAAGAGTTTCCGCTGCTTTGTCTCACATAATTAACCCCATAGGAACCATGACAGCTTCTACAGACTCAAATAAGAAAAATGTTGTTTGCACTAAAATGGATGACTTAATAAGCACTTGCATTTAGTGGCTTTTTATTGCATGATGACCAGTTTCCTGAAGCACACCTCTGTTGCTTTAAGCACAGTGGACACTTGTTTTCTCTAAAAAATGGCAGAATGTTTGAAATTCCCCAAATTTAGCCACTTATTGCTGATGAAACCTCATCGCATGAAGAAATACAAAGCCACATGTTTTTAACTTCACTTTGCGAGGCATTTTTCACCAACTGAAACTTTAATTTTAACAGTATTTTAATCAAAATTTCTTTCACCATTGACACTGACAGTATTTTTACAATTCTGTTCTGTATGTTAAAGACAAAATAGCAATTTCAGCGTGTTAATGCTAACAGCCCAGGAATTACCATGACCTTTTTTCATTTTTAAGAAGGTAGAATATTTGACCCAGTTTCATATTTATTCAGTGATTTGACAAAACACAATAATAGGCCCATACCTGACATCAGTGTGGTCGACGTTCAGGAAACAAGTGTAGACAGAGAACTGTCAACACATGACGTCAACACACATTTTTGGTGCCGGATGAATGTACAATGCAATGTCACGTTCATGTCTGCTGAGATGACTCATCTGGTTTCCGAAGAAACTGTTTGATAACACCAACAATACTTGATACCTCTGCCATGGCGCCTTTACCTGGAATAAAGTAAAGAATTACAGAGTTACATAAACACCCTCTGAAGGGAAGAATAAATTAGCAGTCAGTGGCCAGGAAGCAATGGTAAGAAGAACACACACACACACACACCTGTAAATACTTCTCATGCACGTTTGTACATTGTCCATTCTCACAAACACACTTTAATTTACATGTTTTCTTGTACGCTCCCGGGGTTTGCATATCTAAACTGTACATCCAGGGGACACAGCATTATCAGAGAGCTACCACGCAAAAACGGACTTTCTGCTGATAATACAAACTTCCTGTTGCAACTGATACTAAGTTTTCCAGAACAGATATCTATTAGTCTACGACGGTGAAGCTACTGCAGAGAGTTTTCTTGTTTGTTTTTTAACTAAGATCAGAATCTTTGTTTGCACATGTTTACCACTTCTGTTGATGGATCCACATAACATTATGTTTAAAGTTTTGTGTGCATGCCTTTCTGTATGATTTACTTCAGAAAAACACAGCATTTTTCACCACATCACTACAACACACACGGCAAAGAAAGTTTAGAAAGCAGAGGAGTTAAATAAGGACATAAAAAATGACAACATGCAGCCTGTTGATATCCTTAAAGAACATGGCCGAGTTGTTGAACCTGATTAATATTTAAAATCCTTGATCAAACAATTCGATCCTCCTTAATGCTTGTCATCGGGAAAACAGTTCCCCAACCTACCCCTTAGGCCAACCTCATTTAAATCTGTTGGAAACAGAAGTAGTTGACTCTTAGCTGAAGTAGGATAGCTATTATAGAGGAAAACATTATCATTTAGTGTATAACCTTTGTATTAAGTGTGATTCTCTGTGTTATACTGTTTTGTAGAAAGCATGACTGGCTCCCTTTCCGCTGAACTATACTTGAACCCCTGATACTATAAATGAACTGTCCTTTTCTACCTGATCTGTATAAATGATGTGAGGATGAAATATAGCCTAGCCTGCACATTAACTCTTCTCTTTTATGTCTGAGACAGAGTGTGCCTTCATTTAGGGAAATTCCCCGCTTGAAAGTGTGCCTTCATTTATAGTATGTAATCAAATCAAATGTAACCAATGTAACCATTGACTCTTGAAAGTGTGCCTTCATTTATAGTATGTAATCAAATCAAATGTAACCAATGTAACCACTGACTCTTTGTTCTTTGTTGTTATGCATATATAAACCCTGGTGAGGATGCACTCGGCATCGATTCCTCGGCAGTCGCTGACTGTCACTTTAGAGGTTTCGGTCCTTTTGCGCAAAAGCTCAATAAATATACAAAGATAACTTTCTCTTTGTTGGTCTCCCTTATTCGGTCAATTTCCACCACAGCTATAAAAGCTAATTCTTAGGGCTGATACTCGGAATATATGTCTGTATTGGATTGCATATATAAACGCGCAATCAAAAGTTACTCTTGCGTTTTTAGTATCTTCTAATCAGATGCACAAGATTATTGACAAACTATAATGGTAAGTAGCTTAATCCATCATAAAATAACAAGGTTAAGCAGATATAACATATAGATTTAGCAACCAGGTGGCAACCTTTTTTATATACGGTCTATGATAGCAACTACTGTTAAAGCATGTTAAACTGAAGGTATTCCACATAGCAACACAGAAGATACTGTGGCTTTTAATTCTATAACTACAAATAAATGCAAAGAATGGAAGTTGTGAAGAGGATGACAAGGTGTAATGATAACATAATCTATGCTTTAGAATCTACTCAGGTTGCATACAACACTGGTTAGCAGGTGGAAATGAAACTACATTGCACTTAAAACACACAGACTACCTGTCTACTCACTTTCAGTACCATTCTTACATCTGTCTGCATCTGCCATGTGTTGTATTTAGCTCATTCTGCTTATTTTACAATTACTGCCATTGAAGTATGTGTCATTTAAGGTAAGAATTATTTCTTAATTGACCTGCATACATTACAGTTATGGTGATAATAAAATACTATAAAGCAGTTAGAATCTATTTAATGGAATGACTGACGACCTACTGACATGACTGTTTTGGTCAAACCAACAGGGTGAAAGTAGATGTTGTAGATACTTAATAACTTTCTTGTATTACCCACCTTCATCTCCACATACTAGCTTCTTAGCAATGCAGGGGATTTCCACATATCCAAACTCTGTGAGCCGTGATACCTGCTGGGCTGTAATGGGATGCTGCCACATGGCTGTATTCATTGCAGGGCAGAAGAGGAGGGGGCGACTGGTATCCCAGGCTCTTACCACACATGTCTGGCAATGACAAAGTCTGGTCAACTTAACTTAAATTTCAGAGAAGTCATGTAATGAATTATTATTTGCCGTAACATTTTGTAGGTAATCAGATAATAATCTCATGTTCTCACCACGAGATTGTCACAAATTCCATTAGCAATCTTTCCAAGAGTGTTGGCATCAAGGGGGGCAATAACAAGTAGGTCTGCCCAGCGCCTTAGATCAATGTGCAACACGGGGTCAGATCTCTGAGTCCACAGCTAGAACAGAGACATGCCGTTGAATGCAACCAATGACACACTTCCTTTCTGGAATGCATGATACTTTAGACCAGAGTTTCTCAATCTTTTCTGGCCCGTGACTCTGTTGTTATGTCTCAATATTCTCCTGAGATCAGCTATCAAGTGTTTATTGGACAACTATTGCAACACTTTAATTCACTCAATGCGATTTTGAGTAGTTAAATTTCAAAAGCATACAGGGAGCTTAAAATGGACTGTATGCAGCCATACCTATTTCATTTAATATAAAAAATATACCAGTTCTTAAAATACAAATTTTAGAAATCTTACACAATCCAGTCAGCTTATCAGTAGCACCAAGATTGAGAAACTCTGCTATAGACTGAATGGCGATACTAGGACATTTGGCAAGTTCATTACCTCCCATTCATCCTTGTCACTGTAGATTTTTACTGAAACTTCTGCAGGATTGTAGAAATGCTTGGCATGCTCCGTGGTTACTACTCTTACATCCACCTAAGGCACAAAACAAGACTGTCACAGGGATTTTTAAAAGCACCTTTTAGTATTGCTACAATGCTTAAGAGGTGGGAAACTAAGAAGAGACTCCTACACATGTTGAGTAACTGATCTTTATCTTCGAGACCATTTTATGAGTCTTACACTTTAGTATACCTTAGAGACTTTCACAGGATTGTGTGGTTTTGACTGCACTTCTCAGGACCATACAGTATGTCATTTCATTATATAATATTAGTAGATTAAAGTCTGACTTTTTAATGACATCTTTTATGACCTTCTTTTTACAATTTTATGACATACTATATTATGACATTTTTATGGCATACTATATCATGTAAATTGTCATGCCATAGCCTACTATACAATTACTTTTTAATGACATACTATACTCTGACCATTTATGACCTTTTTGTATAGCATACTATATTATGAAAATGTTTATGGCATACTATACTATGACTTTTTAATGACCTTTTTATGACATACTATACTATAACAGTTGCTCTTCTGGTAGAATGTAAACAAATGGGACTATCAGTGTGAGTTATGGGTTATATTCTTACTGTCTAAAGTCAGTTAAATATACATCTACTGATGCACTTAGATGTGTCTAAGTGCATCAGTAGATGTATATTTTACTGACTTTTTATGACCTTTTTATGAAATACTATACCAGGGGTCAGCAACCTTTACTATCAAAAGAGACATTTTAGGCAAAAAAAAAAATAAAAATCTGTCTGGAGCCGCAAAACATTTGAGCATTGTGATGAAGGTAACACAATTTATAGTCTAAGTATATAGTATATAAGTCTAATGCAGTGAGGGCCAAAGTGCAAATGTACTACAGAGTATTATTGCCACATTGAGGGAAAGAACATCTGAGATTTCCAGAATAACGTCATATTATTACGAGAAAAAAGTTGTAATATTACAAGAATAAAGTCAGAACTTTACGAGAATAAAGAAAATAACACTTAAAATTACTACTTTATAATATTATTATTTTATTCTCATAATACTACGACTTTTTCTCTTAAACTTATGACTTTATTTTCATAATATTACGACTTTATTCTCGTAATATTATGACTTTATTCTCAAAATCTCAGATTTATTTTAATTCCTTAATGTGGCCCTAATACTCCGTCGTACCATAGACCTACAACAATGATAAATAAAAATGAAAATGTAAAGAAAAAACAGTTATTAATTTCCATTTTTATAAATCCACAGGGAGCCACTGGAGAGGGGCTAAAGAGCCGCAGGTTGCAGACCCCTGATCTATACTATGACTTTTTTCACGACATACTATACTAGGTACATTCATTACTTAGTGTAATTCCCAGAGTTTGACTTTCTCTCTCTCCTGCTGAATGTTCCTTGCAAATAACAATGTGTACAGCAATAAATATGTCTCGAACATGTTTAGTAAAACAATATAAAACCCTAACACTGTCCTTATTCTATGTATCGCAAAACATTTCACTCAATAATACAGATATCTCCCTCACTGTCACTTCACATCTCTTTTTAGTTTCCCATTGACAGACAATTTAGGGGTTTCTATTATTTTATTTTATTAATTTATTTAGTTGCACATATATAAAACTGCACAAAATCCAGTCAATGATAAAAAAACAAGAAATGTGTCAGGAGAGGTCAAGAAGCCACAGGCTTATACAAAGGACCTCCCCCCAACCCCAGGAGAAAAAAAAACGACAACAAAAAAGGAAGAAACATCTAAACTAACATAATTTTAAAAATGCAACAAAAGTTAAACAATACACTACATCAGTATCATGGTGTTAAGACAATGTGTGTGTGCAATCAGTTGCATGGGTTGAGGTTATTAAGGGTAATGTATCATTTTCCACTTTTGTTAATAGTCTGTTTATTGTTAGTACTTTGTCAATACTGCTCCTATTTGTATACTTCCTTCTATTTAAATGGTTCATATTTTGTTACACTTTGTTTAGCTCTTTTTTTTTACTGTGTTAGCTGATACATCTTGTTTTTTGCACTATCCCCTTTGATTATACTTCCTTCTATTTAAATGGTTCATACTGCTGAGTAGGCTGGAGCGACTTTTACTAGTTTAATCCCAGGTTTTAAATGAAAAACGACTACATCTGAAAGTAAAATAACAACACTGCAGCTGAGAAAGAGGACTATAATAACAAGATTACACTGTTGTGATGTTTTATAAACATCTGACTAACAGCTGCAACATCTCCATCTTGTGGTTATAAGGTGATTGTGCCAAGTAGATAAACAATAATGTGTGAGGGTGCATGGGCATATATTTGGTGTTGAAGTAAGAGAGTTAGACAGAAGAAACAATCACTAAAAGCAGGCTCTGGTTTAATGTAAAAGTAGCTCACCCCAGGGAGCTGAAGCAGTTGTGAGACCAGGAGAGGCAGTTTCAAGGCTGCAACGCTTCCAGTCACACCAACAAGAACACGAAATGTCCCGGAAGATGTCAACAAATCAGATTTTACATCAGCAACACGCTCATCTGTTTGCATATTTGCTTAATCACCAAGAACAAGGTGACAAACTCCGTAGCTTACTGCTGTAAATCACTTTCTATTTATCTACTTCCGTAAACATTCACCAGCCAGCCAATCAGAGGAGAGCTGCGTCTCCTGGACGAGCACGTTGTTACGTTGCTAGATGGCGAGAACGCGCACGTACGTTCGCAGAATATGGTACGTGCTGATGAAGCTTTTCAGGAACAGCAGCTAGCATGAAGACAGGAGGCTTCATTCATTGTCTGTTCAGCCTGACATTTGTTTGAAGTGAAGCTCTACAAAAAAACACGCAACAATGCCACTCACACCTCTCATTTACTGGGCTCAACGTCATGAAGAGGTTTACCTGCGAGTGGAGCTGACAGACGCTCAGGTGAGATAGCAAAAGGACCTGCAGGAGTAACACAAACTGCATGCACGCATTTACGTGCTTTCTGACCGGCTCGTGCACTATTTTATGCCTCTATGGGTAAATATTAAATTATGCAAATGAAGGGTCCAGTTTCCTGTAAATAGCTGCACACACTTTGCATATTGGATGGTGACCAGAAGATGATTTTATGTGATAGTACATATTTACTAGGCCCTCTGATACAAGGGCTGTTATTATCTTATCAGGTTTATGATCAGCTCCAAACCTGTTCAGTGATGTACTACATCAGTAGCATGGTTTTAAGACAATGTGTGTGTGTACAATCAGTTGCATGGGTTGAGGTTATTATAAGGGTAATATATCATTTTCCACTTGTGCAGTTTTGTTAATAGTCTGTTTATTGTCAATACTGTATATACTGCTCCTATTTTTATACTTCCTTCTTTTTAAATGTCATATTTTGTAACACTTTGTTTAGCACTTCTTTTTTTTTTTTTTTGCTGTGTTAACAGATGTATCTTGTTTTTTGCACTTTCCCCCTTGCTGCTGTACACTGCAAATGTCCCCACTGCGGAACTAATAAAGGAATATCTTATCTTATTTTAAAAAGCAGGTGTTGCTTCACCCTATTAGATGTCACCCCAACTCCAGGCTGCAGGAAGGACCCTCTTCAGCACACTTCTGTGTACTCCTGTTTAAATTTTGGCATCATAGTCATATAGTTTGTTAATTTTATAGCACTGATATACTGCTTATATATATATACATACAAACAGTAACATGAACAAGAGCTGATTCAGGGTGGAGATGTGTGGAGCGGCTCATTTTCTTCAAACAAAGAATTGATTGTGGCTTGTAATTAAAGCTGCAGTGGGCCGAATTGGAGCAAATGTGATTTTTAAAAGAATTTTATAAAATGGTCACTATATCCTGACAGTAGTCAAGGCCTATGGAAAGGAGGCTGGTTCACGCATCATCAACACCTCATTTCTTTGGGGGTATAACACATGCACAGTAAAATCTCGCCTGCACTCGCCGAAATAGAGCCAATCAAAACGCATGACCGCAGCTTCAGTTACACTGCGCATATGTTATACCCCATAACCCGAGACCCATGTCCGCCCGTGACCCAGCCTCCTTTCCATAAGCCTTGACAGTAGTGCAAGAGACAGGAAATCTGAAAGAAATGATGTGCCTTTGTGTCCTCCGGCGCACAACCAATCAGAGCCGAGCTGGAGCCTGCCGTCTCTGAGCAGCTGTCAATCACTCGGGAACTCCGATCAAACGGTCAAACTAGGCAGCGCTGATC